>OY294045.1:1275468-1446415 GCA_958510825.1 Brachypterus glaber | reverse complement strand
TGTTTTTTTTTTTAATAGTTAACGCGTAGGCTGCCGAAGAAAATTGTATAGAATGTAGCGGTCCCGTTAAACATTATTTTATTAGTAGAGTTAGGAAAGTGAATTTAATTTAATTTTTTAGAGGAATGTCTAGGCTTTAACACGATGTAATTTACTTATATTCAAGTCTATAGTGAGCCCAGGCGGGCTCTCGTCCTTGACTATGAATAGGGGATGTACCCCTATTCGGCAGCGAACGTGTTAATTAATTTAAATCAATCTAATAATTTGAATTTATTTACAAAAAAAAATATTTTAAATAATTTTTTTTTTAGTCGTAGGAAAAATAGCGTACATAACTTGCCGCTGCCCGACTTGTACTATACATTCGCTTATGCGAAATAAGGCACTTTTCGTACATTATGTAATATACTATTATAGCCACAATTCGGGAGGTAGCGATTTATTAAGTGTTTTAGACTAATTTCATATGTTTTATGCCTCTCCCACGTTTTAAACTACTTAATTAAAATTCTTTAATATTATTATAACTACTGCCCACATTAAATTAAATACACTAATAAAATAAATCGAATCCTGGGCTTTTGTTAAAAAGTTGTTGCTGGTCAGCCATGTTGGCTGACTGGCACAACGTACACAATCTTCACACACAACGGGCTATTATTAATACCTGTTAAATTTAATAGTAGGCATATAAGAAATACACTATAAGAGAAAGTCAAATGATAGAGATAGAAAACTATTGTACCGCCATTAGCCGTTGTTTTTTAAAATTCACTAAATTCACGGTCAACGACAGCCGATAATACAGATAACCTACGGAAGTCGGTAATAAAGATTACTATTGCTTTCCCAAATCAATTTTGTAAAAATTGGGAAAAGCTCTGTATTTTTATTTAAAACTAAGTTTATTCACCAAAAGATAAAACAAATTTTTAAAGTCTAACAAGTGGGTTATCTAACCCGCACATTAATTAAAAATAACAATATATGAATCGAAATTTTAATTAAATGTAAAATTTGTTAAACTTTAAAAATATGAAATTTTATCTTTTGCTAAATAAACCTATATAATTAAAAAAAAACACTTGGCTTTGATTTTTATATATTTTATTTTAAACGTAAATAGGAAATTAAAACAATTATGTCGTACTTTTAACAGTTAACTTTTTATTATAAATAAATATATATGAGGAGTAAACATTTGCCTTCATATATAATTGAGTGTCATACAGAATATACTGCCTAAAGGCAGAGCACATTTGCAAAGTTTTTATAATTAGTATTCCTACATTTAACAGATAAACAATATGAATCAGTTAAACCGATAAGCTTCTCTGGCCAGGGGCTATCCCAGCCCTAAACAGCTGTTTAAGGCTAGCTCAGTCAAACTGATAAGCTCTTTTCGATAGGGGCCATCCCTGCCCTAAACATGTCAGTAAAAATGGTAAGAAGCTTTTTAGGGCATTTGTCCCAGCCCTAAACAGCTCAGTCAAATCGATAAGTTTTTTTTTGTGTAGGGGCTGTCCCTGCCCTAAATAGCTTAGTCAAAATAATAAGAAGCTTTTCAAGACAGGGTCAGTCCCTGCCTTTAGTCATTTTATTTAACTTGGCACTATTAATGTTTTTGACCCACACATTAAATAAGTTTGCATCACTAGGAAAACGGTGACGTTTACTTAACTGATCCTTGCAAAACGGTACAATACACATTTTGTATTACATCACAATAAAAGTTCGGTATAAAAGCACAATAAATTGCAAATCACGAGTAAAATTTCACGAGTAAAATTTCAATTGTTTTGACAGATATACTACCCCTCACCCCACTTCCACTAAACAATCAAGTTCATATACAGCTGGCGCCATCGCTCAGTCGTACCTAGAAGCCAAAACACAGGTTCGGGTCCTGGATACTTTTCACGGTCACGTATCTGACTTTCTCTTATAGTGTATTTCTTATATGATAGTAGGTCCCTAGGAAACGCGTTAGAACGTATGATCTGTATACAGTAGATCATACGTGTAGATCATATGTGTATATATTATATATATATATAAAGATTAAAAAAACTTTTTTGCTTAAAAAAAAACAAATATTTTACTTGCATGTAAATTAATTTATATGTAGTTTAAAATTTTATTTTTAAACTGTTGTTCATAAACACGCCCGTATCTAAACATTCTTAATTTCGGAGTAATGGGCTTTTGCCGGTAAAATACATAGCCACGCCGGGCCTGTTCATTTATGACGTAATGCAGCGGCTATCCAATCCTTGGCTGGACACCCGGTAGAACTAGAGTGTTAGAATTAAATTAAAGTTTATTTATGTGGATAAATATGTGTAATATGCAAATATTAAATAAATAAATATAAAATAATAAAGGTAATTAAATAAATAAAAATCCATCTTAAATGTATTTTTACGAATTCTGTTTATATTTTTACTAAAATAATTAATATTATCACTTTAAACATTTAACATAAAATTAAATGCACCTACCTAAGTAACAAATAAATTAATTTAAAATAAATAAGTTTTAGTTTTTATAAAATATTCTGGAGTCCACGACTACCTTTGTCCGTAAAGTATATGGAGTCCGTAATGACAGTAGATTGTTAAGGAGGTAGTGAGATATACGGATGCCAAAATGACAACCACTGCCTATCTTTCTTTAACATATATTTTGACAATAAAATGATAAAACTCTTCTAAACCTGGTTTATTAACCTCATAAAAAGGTAATTCTTCACACCGCTTTAACCATCTGGTAATATTAGGGTAGACATTCTCTTCTATCAGTATAAAAGTACCTATTGAGGTAGTCGTAGCAACCAGGCTAAAATCTGCTATTGTTATATCATCTCCAGCTACCCATTTTCTATTTTCCAAAAATATGTTAAGGAAGTTTAATGATTTGTGAATCATCGATAGGTCGTCTTCTGAGATTGATTTTGATCCTTCACATAAGAATTTCTAAAATTTTAATAATGAGCACCTTAATTTATTTTTTTTGGGCCATTAGTAAAAAAATACATTCAAGTTTTTTTTTTAAACGGTGTCCCACAAATTAAATTTTATGTCCTGTATGCCAAAATATTAAAATTAAGAATTTCAGCTAAATCCAATTATAATAAATTTTAAAATGATGTATCCCCCTCAACGAACTAACAACTCTTCTCTCTAGAATACGCATACCGTTAATATAAAGTATCGCCAACATCTGGGTTTGTTTGTAAACAAATAGTAAGTATATTCAGGTCTGAACAATAACAATTACCAGTAACTGTTATTTTTGTCTCTGTTAGAACAAAGCTGTGCGAGTAAGACAGACAAATGTATATGTTGGCTACGTTTTTGTCAGTTTTTACAAATGAAATGCCTATTCTAGAGAGAAGTTATTAGTTCGTTGATCCCCCTAGTTAAAAAAATGTTCTTCCTTGCCACCTACCTAAGCATATCAAATATTTTAACTTTTTAATCTTAGTTAACTTCTTACCACAATTCTTTGAAGGTCTCTGAATAAAACTCCAGTATCGAAATGTAACCTTTGGTCCACTAGTGCTCTACAAACAGGGTCCTCGGGATATAGGCTATCATCTTTGCCATACTTTTTAACCAAATATGCATTTATTGCGTGACTTTCCCAAATTATAATACCATCATCGTCTAAGGTTGGGACTGTGTGTTGTGGATTAATCTGTAAAATTTTTTTAAAGTACATAGTTCACAGAAAAAAAGGTTATCTTGGCAGAAGATAATAAATTATCTTGAATTTATATTATTTTAAATCAAGGTAATAATCTTCTTTTAAGATCATGTATCCTCGGTTTAAGATTATCTGTGACTTTGGTTTCCTATAATTATTCTCTGGGTAGAAAAATCCTTGTGTCCAGGATTTTTTCCTTAAATGCATGACATTCTAAATAGTAACAGAGAATCAAGAGTTATTATCTTGACTCAAGAGTTTGCCAGCCTTACCCCACGTAGATATACAGTAGACTGTCCCGTTGTTATTGTTGGCTGGCAGACAATTTGGGAAGTAGTTCAAGATATGCGCGGGAGAGAAGTTAGGTTTTTTTTTTTTTTGCCGTCAGTTGTCTTTAAAGGTGTATCATTGTTTTTATCTGCTTTAAAATTGACGAATTTGTATTTGTTACCCTCAAACGATGGGGATTTTCAAATTTATTTAAAAAATTCACGGGTAAGTAACTTTAAATAATTTATACCTATAAGCGCCATTTTGCAATGGCGTTGCAACAGGTTTTTCTTAAAAAATAAGTGCTTTTTCATACGACCACCTATGAAACCACATTTAATAGATTAACAGAGTAAGAAAGTATCACATTTCATAGGCGTGCGAAATAATATTATACATGTGTGGGAATTTTTTTCAAAATATTTACCATTCTATTAACCCTGGAACCTGACAGTGGGGTCTTTATCTTACACCAACTCTTAATTTAAGATAATATGATCTTGAATCAAGAGAATCATAATCTTAAAATCAAGATTATAATTCTCTTCGTTCAAGATTATATAATCTTAAACCAAGACTTGGTGTAAGATAATATGATCTTGGATAAAGATAATATGATCTTGAATCAAGATAATTACATACTTGGTTTAAGATAATATGATCTTAAATAAATGGTTTAAGTGGCTTTGATTTAAGGAAATGTCCTTAAATCTAGGACCTCAAATGCCAAGATCACGGCGGACTTGATCCAAGACAGTCATGGCGTTGAACATATCGAAAGCCATGACGGCCTTGGTTCAAGATCGTTTTGCTTTGATTCAAGATATCCTTCTTTTCTGTATACCATTAGAAGAACCGTAACTCTTTTAGGACTCATTTCTTAACCAACCTTTATAGGAACTTTTTGAATTTTTTTAATTCAGAATTACCCCTTAAAATTTCGTAACTTTTTCTGAATCACCTTGTATAAATACTTTAACATGTTTCTAACCTTTTTAAACTCGTCAGAAAACTGCTCGCCTTTGTGTAGATCCACAATTTGAAGCTTCAAGTCCAAACCTAAAGCTTCAGCTGCCATAAGCACAGCTCTCACTGGAGGTGCTTTCGGTAACATATAAAGCGTTAAAACCATTTTTCCAGTTTACAGTCTTGCAATTTTCACACTAGATTTAACGTCAACTCTTAGAAAATATGTACTATTCATACTAAATACACAGGCGCACAAAAAAAGTCAATTACCTACTATGTGTTTCTTACGTAATTTTGTATAATTTTTGTACAAATGTGCTGTAAACAAGCTGTAAACAAGTTGACAGTGCAACCCTGCAACTTTGGCCAGGTAAATGTGGTTTATTGTTAATAAGATTTTTATAAAAAATCGGTAAAAGTCAACGAACTAATAACTCTTCTCTCTAAAATAGGCATTTCATTCGTTAAAATTGACAAAAACGTCGGCAACATAAACATTCGTCTGTCTTACTCGCACATCTTTGTTCTAACAGAGACAACAATACCAGTTACTGGTAATTGTTATTGTTCAGGCCTGAATATACCTACTATTTGTTTAGAAACAAACCGAGATGTTGGCGATACTTTATTTTAACGGTATGCGTATTGTAGAAAGAAGAGTTAATAGTTCGTTGGTAAAAGTAATTAACACAAGTGATTGATGCCAATGTCAAGTTAATCAAGTCAAAGTGAATAATTGCTAACTTAACTATAATTACGAGAAAAAAATATAAATAAAGCGTGGGCAAAGTTGCATCCAAACTGCAACTTTGCCCACAATACAAAAAAAATACTGTGAGGCAATTATAACGATGCTTAGTACATTTTTGCGCACTGTATACGTTTTTAAAAAGGTTATTTTCCTACGATCCTCTATGAAAATGACATTTAGCACACTCTATTGTTCTTTAGAAAACGCCTAATAGTTAAATAAATGGTTTAAGTGGCTTTGATTTAAGGAAATGTCCTTAAATCTAGGACCTTCAATCACGGCGGACTTGATCCAAGACAGTCATGGCGTTGAAGATATCGAAAGCCATGGCGGCCTTGGTTCAATATCGTTTTGCTTTGATTCAAGATATCCTTTTTTTCTGTGTAGCATTTGATATTCGTTTTCAGCGCCCAAAAATTTGTGAGAAAAATTTAATCTGGTTAATAGTAATTGAACTTATTTTTTTTTGTGGGCCGGTGATATTTACTAATAATTATAAATAAATACAGAGCGTGTCAAAAGTCCGCCCCCTCTTTAACTTTTGGACGGCTTCAGATATAAATTTTAAATTTGGAACACGTAAAGGGAACGTTCAAGAATTACGTAACTCAAATTTTGATAATTTTGGACCCCCACCCCCCCTGTAACGCTAGTTTCCTATACCATTAACATGGGCGTAACACTCCAAAATGACCTCCCCCCCCAGGAGCGTTACGTAATACTTGAACGTTCCCAAATGAGATAATTCAAATAATTTTTTGGTATATATTTTATGTGCTTAGGGAGCACAGTGAAGACAGGGGGGCAAGGGGCAACATTTTTTCCAAACGGAAAGGGGGATCGTGTGATACATCATTTTAAAGCTTATAAAATTCTCTATTCGACCCGAGATTCGACCATATATTTTTCATTTTTTTAAACATTTTTTTAAGGTTTTTATTTTTGATTTCTTTTTTGCTAAAAAAATGAGATTTTTTAAGATTGTTTTGTAAATTTGTATTTATATCATTTAAAATTAGTTTGAAAGTATAATCGGCGTATTTGCATCATGAAATAAACCATTTTTCAAAAATTGTTTGATTTTTCTAGAGAAGATTTGACGGAAATTACCATTTTTGGGTGTTTAAAATAACCCCTAAAAACTGATCAGAAAAAATACAAAAATATGTGGTCAAATATTTTTATTTAAAAAAATGTCTTCCCTTGCCCCCTGTCTCTATTGTGCCCCCTAAGCATACCAAATATATACCAAAAAATTATTTGAGTTATGTTATTTATGTGTTCTAAATTTCAAATTGATATCTTGAGCCGAGCCTTTCAAAAGTTAAAGTGGGCGAGGGCGGCCTTTTGACACGCTCTGTATGATAAATAGGTATCAATAAAAAATACATTAATTTTCCTAGACCCCCTTCCCCCTGGCGCAAACTGTCTCATTTTCTGTGACCCCCTTCACCTCTATGCGGGTTACGTAATATATGGACAGCCCCTTATGTGTGACGTTTACTAATTATTTGACAGCAGATTTGTAAAATCACTTTCTAACCGTTGTCATAGGAAACGGGTGGGAAATAGGCATTAACTACTAACTAGATCGTAGGAAATAGTATATTCTAGAACTAGTATGGAATAGACAATATTCCGCGCGAGCGGAAAGTTTGTCATACGAGCCGGTAGGCGAGTATGACGGTCCCGCGAGCGCGGAATGACTATTCCATACGTTTTGTAGACTATACTTTTTCTTCGACTGCAAATATGAAACACTGTATGGCTTTAAACTGCGGACAAGGTTAAAAACAATGTTTTTTGTGACTCGACATTGCAAATGCAACAAAACACATATTTTTAAATAAAGCAATTTATGTTATTTAATAATTTTATCAAATCAGTATTTAAAAAATATTTTTATTTAATTTCACATATTTACAAATTATAATGCAAAAATTGAAGGTTATGTCAGATTGTTGTGACAGATATAATGTTTAAATATTTAACAATAGATGAAGCAGTTTTAATTTTTTGAACTAAATTGATAAAAAACTGGTCAATTATTAAGAAAAACTAATAAACTTTATGTAATTTTAACGCAAAACTTTAAATTGCATTAAATTATTCAATATTTCATGGTAAAATATATATATATTTTTGCTAATTTTGCTACAGGTTTCTTTACTTTTATAAACAAGAGATGGCACTACATGTGCTCATTCTAACACTTGATACGGAATATTCATACCGTATCTAGAGCTAGAATGGATTCATTCTGTGTATGAAAAGTGTGTGTATTTGCTTACATTCTAAAGCAGTCGTAGAAAATTAGTATATTACGCACCGAGTACGCTAACCTAGTTTTTAGTGTACTTGATGTGCACTGAAATAGTTTACGTCAAGGTGCGTATACTATTTTACCTACGACCTAAACATCAAAAAAACGCAAATTATCTAAAATTAGTTGCCATAGACAACGGGTGGGAAATAGGCACTAACTACTAACTAGGTAGTAGGAAAAAAAAATTACACAATACTTACCTGTTAAATTTCGAAGTTTTGCGAACCACTAATATTAACTTGCTAACTACAGTATACCTACACGTATATCACGGCATTCTTGATAAAATAGTTAATATTTAAATAAGAATTTATTTTATTATACAGCGTGATTCACCCAAGAAAAATCACTCAATTTTTTTGCTATGTTATTATAGTCCAGTCAAATTATAAATGTAAATTGCAATACAGGGTGTATTTGAAATAGGGTCGGAAATTTTAACATGTGATTCTACATGATAAAATATGACAAAAAGTTCCTATAAACATATGTCTAAAAATGCGTCATAAGGGAGCTACGCCCCTTTGAAATTGGCTAAAAAAATCGGTTTTTATTTAATAACTCAGGAACCCTTTGAGATATATTAACGAGGTTTTGCACGTGAATTAATCCTAATAAGGCCCATCTTTGTATGTCATTTTCACGTACTTATTTAAACCAGGGGTGTGCGAAACGGGGGGGCCTTATCAGTTTTTTGTCCCAAACTTTTTTCTGTGTAACTTTTTTGCAATTTTATTTTTGAAATATGATTCATTAGGTCAAAATACATAAAAAAGGTACTCTTGTTGTAATACTGTAGGATTAACCGTTTTCGAGAAAAGTTCATTTGAAGGTGAAAATTCACGGTTCGAGGACGAAAAATTAAATACTAAAATGTCGAAAACCAAAATTTTAATGATGCAATGTTATTATACATCTAAAACTAAGAAAAAAAGTTTCCATACACGTAGGTCGAAAAAACGCTTTTAAAGCTACCATAGCCCTTTAAAAATGGTGCATATTTAGGAGACCATAGCTCCATTAGGATTCATTTTTGGAAGTACCTGTATATGAGGTTTTTTTCTTAGTTTTTAATGTACATTCGCCCTGCATCATTAAAATTTTGGTTTTCAACATTTTAGTATTTAATTTTTCGTCCTCGAACCGTGGAATTTCACCTTCAAATGAATTTTTCTCGAAAACGGTTAATCCTACAGTATTACAACAAGAGTACTTTTTTTATGTATTTTGACCTGGGGAATCATATTTCAAAAATAAAATTGCAAAAAAGTTACACAAAAAAAAGTTTGGGACAAAAAACTGATAAGCCCCCCCCGTTTCGCACACCCCTGGTTGAAATAAGTACACGAAAATAACGAATAAAAACGGGCCTTGGTAGAATTAGTTGACGTGCAAAACTTCGTTGACATATCTCAAAGGGTTCCTGAGTTATTAAATAAAAACCGATTTTTTTAGCCACTTTCAAAGGGGCGTAGCTCCCTTATGACGCATTTTTAGACATATGTTTATTGGAACTTTTTGTCATATTTTATGATGTAGAATCATCTGTTAAAATTTCCGACCCTATTTCAAATACACCGTGTATATGTACACGGGCTGGTAGTAGAACTGTAGTAGTACTGGATGGTAGCAAAACACTCCTGTTAAAGTGTCCGCTATCTTGAATTTTAAGGGTAAATATGCATCTTACGATAAAAATGTATATAACCAATTTTGTTAAGGAAAAAAATTCCAACAATTTTCATCCAAATAATTTTTTCACTATAATAATAACAATCGAGGTATATTCAAAAATAGCCGTGTTGAAGGTACAATTGGTTTTTTCGATTTTTTAGCCAAATTATTTATCGGCGAATAAAATTTTTATGAGCAAACATATATTTTAAAATATGACTACATTTCTCTAAATGTTCTTTTAAATGTGCTGTTGTATATTGTATCAATGTCATGTTGTAACTGGATATTTCTTGGAAATTAAATTATTTATTTATTTATTTATTTATTTATAGCTCTTGAAATGCTCTATAAGTTTCATATATTATGAATCTTTATAGGTATTTTGGTACGATTACAGAGGGAGCAACTCGCCCTCTGTAACCGTACCCAAATAGAGGAAATGCGCCTAATTTCGGATGGTTTCCAAATTTCGGATAGTAGTGTATTTAAGATACTGTCTGCAAAGGTAAACAGAAACCTAATTTTATGTGAAGCCAAAAGTCAAACTAAATCCGTCCTGTAATATGATAACGGTAGAGCTTCTCCCCTTTAAATGGCAGCACAAATCGTTTATATTGCAAATGGCAGTTTTGTGCTCAGTTGCATTATTATGCTTGTTTATTTTATAAATAATCGTTATAAAAGTTCGTGATTCTGTCTTGGGTAAGTTATGATGTTAGTTAAGTTGATCCACTATTCATAATTAAGCAATTTGAAAACGTAAACATTCTACAAATTTCTAATCTAAAAAGCAGAAAGTTGCCTAATTTCGGATAGACCATTTTTGTGCATTTGATTCTCAATTTCGGATATCCGCAAGATAATTATTATTCAGGATAACCAACCATTAATTATTTTTTTTATAATGATACAACAAACTAAGATAAACAATTTTGAAAAAACGAAAATTACCTAAGATACTAAGATATTCGAAATTGGGAATCTAAAATTATAGTTCCTATAGTATTTCGTAGAAAATCGCTTAATGATTAAATTGCGTCTTAAATGTGAAGGAATAACAAGAAACATAAGCAATGGGATCCAGATCTACTCTTGAAAAATTTTTTTCGGATATGTCCGAAATCAGGAGCCCTTTTTCAAATGCACAAAAATGCGCTGATTTTTTTTAACCGTGTTTTTTGGAAAAAATAAACTGTAATAAAATTGCTTTTATAATAAATCATGGTTCGCTATAATAAGTTGTATCTGGTTATATAAAAAAAATATTAAAAAGTAATACCGAGTATTAAATATTGAATACATTGTAAATGGTATCCGAAATTAGGCGACTTTCCTCTACTATGAAATTTTTTTATATATGAAACTTATAGAGAATTTTAAGAGCTACAAGTTTGTTTATAACTACTTTTATCTTCCGATAAATAATTTGGCTGAAAAATCGCAAAAACCAATTTCACCCCCAACATGGCCATTTTGAAATATTTATAAATCGATTATTATTAATATATTAAAAAAACGATTCAAACAAAAATTATTTTGAATTTGCTCCTTAAAAAAATTGGTTATATGAATTTTTATCGTATGATGCATATTTAGCGAGATAACCGCACTCACTCCTGAAATTCAAGATAGCGGACTTTTACTTACCCAAATCACCCGGTGAAAAACTAACAGGAGTGTTCTGTTACCATCCACTACTACCCTTTAACATATTAGCCCTTATACACTTATTGCAATTTCAACATAGGAATTCCACGTTATATGACTGGACTATTATCAAAATAAATTGTATTTACCACTTAATATAGATCCAACAAGCTACAAGTGTGACCAAATAAAAGTTTTCTACTAGCTTTTGTTTTTGATATGCAATTATACTTTATTATAATATTAAACATATTTTTCACTGGAAATGTAAAACTCAATTTTTAAACCTTCTTTAATATTTTTGTTACTTTAATTAATTTATTTAAAAAATATGCTTTTTAATATTTTTAGCAACCCTCGTATATCAGTAAAAAAGCATGCGATTAAGGGAAGCCAAGTAACTAAACAAGCCCAAATACCGTATTTAATTTTATTTTAATTTGAATAAAGTATTATTTTGCCTTTCTGGCCCTTCTTATGGTTCTTTGCAGAAAGACCTATGTTAAAAATGTCTTATTTTTAATTTTGGAGTGTTACGCCCATGTTAATGGTATAGGAAAATTGCGTTACAGGGGGGGAGGGTCCAAAATTATCAAAATTTGCGTTACGTAATACTTGAACGTTCCCTTGGATCTATTTTAACTGCTATAAATTTTATTTTGATAAATCTAATACAAAAAACTAGTGATCTGTGTTAGGTGAATCACCCTGTATGTGTAAGGAAAAAATCTATACATAATACGTGGTATATAAATAAATTTACATTTAATGTTTAAATTATTGTTTAAATATTTGATGTTTTTTGCCATTAGATAAGTAATTAAAATTAAATCGATAATATTCATGACTTGTGATACCAGCTTTATTTTAAATAGATAAACTCAATAATAACCCCCGCGTGGCTTTTACTTTATTGAGTGGATAATTATTTATTTTACCCACTCAACTGTCACTTGTCAAATTATTTTCTTTTTAATGTCATTAAAATTTTTAATAAAAATATGAATTCCTAAGCTATTTATTGGATAAAACCTTGTATGGCACTCATGGGTAAACCGATATTGCCCTCTCGAAAATTAACCTGCTTGGCTGACGCCTCGCAGATTAATTTTCTCATGTGCAATATCTTACTTTACCCACTAGTACCATAAATAACTATTATGGTACTAGTGGGTAAAGTAAAGTGCTTGGCTGACGCCTCGCAGGTTAGTTTTCGAGAGGGCAATATCGATTTACCCATGAGTGCCATACAAGGTTTTATCCAATAAATAGCTTAGGAATTCATATTTTTATTAAACAATTTACAAGAAAATAATTTGACAAGTGACAGTTGAGTAGGTAAAATAAATAATTATCCACTCAATAAAGTAAAAGCCACGCGGGGGTTATTATTGAGTTTATCTATTTAAAATAAAGCTGGTAATTGTATTATTATCTGTATGTATTGGATAAAATACATTTATTAAAAATATTACAAAGATAGTAAAAAATTATGTGTAAAATATTTTCCCTCACGTAGAATTTCGTATCTGCCTATACTGGGTGTATTTGAAATAGGGTCCGAAATTTTAAGGGGCGATTCTACATTATGGGAGGATTGGTGTAGTGGTCTACCGCGTCTGTACATGGCAAGTCTACTAGCCAACTAGCGTGAGTTCGATTCTCACTGGCGCCGATTTGGCTTTATCAGTTAATTAATAATTGAAATTTGGCGAAGGCGAAAGTGAAGCGGACACTCCCTATGAAAACTGGTTTGAAAGTCAGTATAAGCCGGTGGTTCCCTCTACTACTAGCCCACACAAGTCCTGGACTTAGGGGATGCTTAATTAAGTAGAATAGTACGAGGTTAAACAAACAAATAGTCGCTAAAATGTCTATAATCTTGGCTTGACACCTCGATCAGCAAGTTCCACGCTCAAACAGAAATCAGTCTAAGGGAACGCAAATTTTGATCATTTTGGACCCCCCCCCCTGTAACGCCATTTTCCTATACCATTAACATGGGCGTAACACTCCAAAATAACCCCCCCTGGGAGCGTTACGTAATACTTGAACGTTCCCTAATATAAAAATAACTGTTTAAAAGAAGATTCTACTTTCTACGTTTTTAATTTTTGATAGTTTTGTTCAATTGTTTTCGTCAGAAATAAAAACTAAACATTATTTCCAAAGAAATTTGAATAAAAAAAAAACATTTATTAATTTTAAATATAAAATGTTTATATAAATATTAAATTATTGAAACAAAGTTTCTATAAATTGTTTAAACTCTTCATTTCCAGGTTTATTCACATGAAAAAAAGATTCTCCTTTAGCTTGTTTCATCCATCTGGTGATATTTGGAAATTTGGCGGAATTTGGGGGTAAAAATGTGTTCAGGGATGAAACTGTTGATAAAAGACTGATATCAGCAATTGTAACGTTTTCGCCTGTAAGCCATTTTTTGTCCTGCAAAAATGCTTCTAAGAATTCGTATGCTTCTATTACTAGGTCGATGTAGTCTTGAGAGATTTCTTTAGCACCGTGTTTCTTTCCAGAAAGCTGAAAAGTAAAAAACATAAATAAATCACAGAGACTTTTTTAAACCCCTGGTAGGAAATATGCTATAAAATCCTTTTAAATCCTTGATGGTCTTTTGATAAGAATTCATCCCAAAAAAAACTTAAAGGATTCTATGGGATTTTTTTTAAAGGGGACATATAAAAGTCCTGACTATATCTTAAACTATTTTTATTTCTATTTTGTGACCATTACAAGCTCATAATCACACGCATTTTGTGTCTTCTTAAAGGCCCATAAGAGATCAGGACTTTTTTTCTTTTGGGTTGGCAACAGGACATATGAATATCGCTTGACGTTTTCCGTGCAAATGTCAACATCGCTTTAAATTTTGATTTTCTACAAAGTGTTGATTTTATGGTAACTTTTACCTTGTTAAAATTGTGTCTTGGTTACTTGCAGTGGAAAAGAGAAATGACTATAAAATGTATCAAAATAATATTCGTTCTTAGAATTTTAAACTTGGCGAAAACTGAAATGCCAATTCGAAACAAAAATCCCTAAATTAGTCATCAATTTAAATGTAAGCTTTTTAAATTTTAGAGCAAAATAGAAAAAATTTTATAAAGCACTCATTTCATAACACGTTTTTAGAGCACTAGTAGTTTAGAAAACTCGCTGCAAGCGGCTCGTTTTCTAAACTTGTACTCGTGCTCTAGAAACGTATGTTAGGAAACTAGTACTTTAATATACTATAAGGCAATTACGTACTTACCACAATATTTCTTAAATGACTAAACATAACTCCAGTATCAAAATGTAGTCTTTGATCCACCATGGCCCTTTTGCCGCAGTCTTTTGGATACAGGGAGTCATTTTTAGCGTATTTATCCACCAAGTATGCATTTATTGCGTGACTTTCGCAGATAATCAAGCCATCGTCTTCCAGAACGGGAATTGTGTGTTGAGGATTCATCTACAAAAATATAAAAAATATTAGAGAACACAGTAAAAAAATACACTGTACAGGTAAAAGAGCCTTCCCACTTTTCCACATTGCCCCCGACTGGGCGGAATTGGAGTTGGATTTTTATTATAATCAGAATCAACTTCAGCAACCTCGAAAGCCTCTAAATACCAATTTTCACGACACTATAGTAAACATTTAAAAATACACTGCCCAGTAAAAGAGCTTTCCCATTTTACACCTCCGCGCGTAAAACGGATTTTTTATTATTATATTTACTTTTAGCAACCTTAAAAATATACCAATTTTCACGAAAACTACCCCCCGCCTCTTAGGGGGTGCAGTTAGAACTTTTTTATTATCAGATTCTCTTTCAGCAACCTTAAAAAACCCAATATAGCAATTTTCACAATAACTACCCCCCACCCCTCAGGGGGTGAAATTAGAAAAAAAATTATTCAAAGATTTAGTTTTAGCGACCTAAAAAACCCCAATATATAAATTTTCAAGAAAACTACCCCCTACCCCTCAGGGGGTGGAGTAATAATTTTTTTATTATGAGATTCACTTTCAGCAACCTGAAAACCCCAATATACCAATTTTCACGAAAACTACCCCTCACCCCTCAGGGGGTGGATTTAGAATTTTTTTATTATCAGATTTACTTTCAGCAACCTCGAAAACCCCAATATACCAATTTTCACGAAAACTACCCCCCATCCCTCAGGGGTTGAAATTAGAAAAAAATTATTATCAGATTCAATTCCAGCAACCTCAAAAACTTCTATATAGCAATTTTTAAATTTTTCTAAAAAAATGTATTTTTCCTCCAATTTTTAAGAAAATATTTTAAATATTTAAAAATAATTACCCCTGGAGTAGTAGTAGTAGTATAAAATTTTTATCAGATCAGTTTCAGCGACCGCAAAAATCCTTATAAACCACTGTTCAAGAAAATATTGTCAACATTTAAAAATAATTACACCTGCTGGGGGTGAAGTTACTTCAAAAACCCTTATATACCAATTTACAGTTTTTTTTGTAAAAAAATATTTTATGGCGCAAAAAGTCATATTAAGGCTCCCTTTGTGTTCCAAATGTAAGGGGCTGTCCATATATTACGTAAGGCGCCTAGGGGGGGTCAGAGAAATAGTTACAGTTTGTGACAGGGGGAGGGGGGGGGGGTCCAGGTAAACGTTGCGTAACGGAATTTAATAAATTTAATGTTTATTTCCTAAGCTTGGCAGATGTATTTATATTTCAACATAAATTACTAATAAAGGCCCATAATTCCCCTTTTCACACAAAAATTGACGAAACTATGGATATTTAAATAATATTGTAATCAGTAAAAAACTGTTAACATTGATATTAAAAAAAACTTACGGCCCTGTTCTTGAGTAATCTTGCCGATGAATCATCGGAGATGATACATTTTCGCGCGGAATGTGTACTCACAGAACACCAATGTGTGTACTATTTTGTGTACCTGTGCATAAACAATATACGTGTTATATGTAACACTCAGTGTAAAAAGAGGTATGTACCTAGTATTTTTTCCCTGTGTGATATTGATTATGAATATTTTTTTAAAGTTTGAGTGATTTTTTCGTGTAAATTTTTTTTAAGGTTATGTTATACTATATTTTAGGTTCATGTTTGTTTTGTCGAGAAAAACGAATCAATAGTGAGAATACAGTTAAATTTATTGCGAAACAAAATTTTTATATTGTTACGCGTTACACAGGGGGGGGGGGGGTGTTGGTAAATGTGACAGTTTGTTACAGAGGGGGTGGGAGTCAATTTATTTGAAAAATTGCGTTACGTAATATATGGACAGCCCCTAAAGTCATGACCTAGACCGGTCATGACCCTAAACACCTTTTGCTCGAAATCGATTTTTGTCTTCGATATAAATCGATATAAATTTTTGATGCGAAAGTCCAGAGAATAGTCAAAATTCTTTTTTGTGTTTTTTTACATACCATTTTGAATTTTTCCGTAAGATGATCGCCATTCTGAATATTCACAAATCTTTTATCCAGCTTAACACCTACAGCTTCGGCTGTCATCAACACGGCCCTGCAGGGCGGACTTCCAGGGACCATATATAACACTACCGGCATTTTGTCAAAATTATAACTAAGTAACCAATGAGAAAATATAATATTTATTTTGATTTATATAGTATTTCGCTAACAGTCAAATATTGTTTTCGTTTTAGATACTTAAATTTGTTTCTTATCGCATTTTAAAAACATTTATGATTTTATTTATTTATATATGCAATTATCACTAATTATTATAATGGGACGAGAAATGCGAAATTTTAATCTTTAAACTCTACATAATTATAAATAAAAAAATGGTAAAACCATCATTATGTAGATGTCATGATATATGACGCATAGATATAAGAAACTAACTAACTATCTAAACGACCGACGTAACATAACCTAAGTCTTTGCTTTAGGTCGCTTTTTTGGCGTTTTCTATGCTAAACGGGGGCGTAACAGTTTTCGTGCAAAAATGTTCAATTTTTTTCAAAAAAAAATTGTCAAACGATCGTCGATTTTCAAAAAACTTGCATTTCGTGGATTCAAAATATAAAACTTGCATATTTCATGGGTTAAAAATAATAAAATTATAAATTTTTAATTCTGTGAAAAAAGTTGTAAACTTCATATATAGAAATATAAAAGTAAGGATTCTCAAACCTTGAAAAAATATAAATAACTTAACCAGAAGGTGTACTTTGATAACTTTTTTTTTGAAAAAGGGTGGGACCTTTTTTTTATTAGTCAGAACTTTTTTTTGAGTTTTGAGAAAGGGTGGGACCTTTTTTTTTAGTCGTGAACTTTTTTTTAGTCGAGGAAAAAAGTTGTGTTTTTAGGTTAAAAAAAGAGGAAAATATTTGTTAAGAAATAACTAATGTTTCGCATTTATCCCCTAACTACTTAATCATTTGATAACACAGGTTTACAAAAAAAAAGTCAGGACTAATTGACCGGACCATGGTATTCCTAGGTATTTTGGCGCCCTGAATCAGATCTCGGGGTCAGTTTTGTCCTATCACGTCATGAAAACGAGATTTCAAGGTCATTTGGAGGTCAAAATAGTGATTTTTTGGAAGCGGCCCCGCAACAATATCTCAACGTTCAGAAAGTATTCAAGACCTACACAGTTCCCGTGAAGTTAACAGGTCGCTTGAGATATTGTCCCGGGGCCGCTCCCAAAAAATCACCATTTTGACCTCAAATGACCTTGAAATGTCGTTTTCCTGACGTGATGGGGCAAAACTGACCCCGGGATCTGATTCAGGGCGCCAAAATACCTAGGAATACCACGGTCCGGTCAATTAGTCCTGACTTTTTTTTTGTAAACCTGTGTAATTGTTGCTGAACTCTTTTTATTTAAATTTAAAGTAGCCAGCCTAAATATATCTATATTTGTTCCAATTACTAAAATAATGGGAACATTATGAAAATCACATTTGATAATTATACTCTATAAATAATATATTTATCTATGTTTATTTTTGATAATTAGATACACCAATAAACAATATTTTCATTATTTAATCGCGACTGTATTTATATGAAATAAAACTTGAATAAAACTGACCTACAGATAGGCGAAAATCTTCATTAAAACCCTTTTATTATCCGTGCCTGAAATATGCTGCAGTGACTCATTTGCAAATGTGTGCTAAAAAGCAAGGATCCCACCGATTCGGCTGCGATTCGCGTAACTCCGTCTGAGGGGAATCCGTTATACGAGAGCAGCATACTACGTTTAAGGCATTAGTCACTGCGTTCTAATTCAGAAAAGAAGCCTATAAAAAACAAACGAACAAAGATATTTGAAATCCGCGTTTTTTGTGTTAGAGCCCTATTAATAGAGAACCAATCCACCCCAAAAAAGAAATTAATTAGACCTTAATTATATTTTTCACTACAACTATAGGTAAAAAAATCACTAGGGGCTATATCTCAAAAAAAAACGAGCTGATCGAGAAAAACGGAAAAAAGTTCGAAATACAGCGCATCAAATAATAGACAACTAAAACGCAACTAAAATGGTGTCGGCAAATTTTTGAGCGTTGAGCAGTGTAACTCAACAAAAAAATTAAAAAATTAAAAATTATATAGTTGAAAAGAAAATTTAATGACCTTTAATAGGATGCATCACATGACCCATTCCATTAAAAAAATTATGCTCCTTATCCTCCTGTCTCTGTTGTGCCCCCTAGACATATAAAATATGTACTAAAAAAATATTTGGCTCATGTTCCTAATGTGTTTTATATTTTAAGTTGATATCTTAAGCCTTTCAAAAGTTAAAGGGAGAGGGCGTACTTTTGACACGCCCTGTAGGTATGCTAATCAGTTTTAAATACTTAAACTGGAATTTGTTCTTTTTTTTTTAATATTGTCCAAGGGGGTCAAATTTTTACTAAATATAGGTGACAAAAAAGTCCCTATTTATTTTTTTTAAGTGGATATAATACCCAGGATATTTGATCTTTTGTTCCGCTACTCTACTTAAATATAAAGCATCACTATAGGGTACGTAAAAATGAAACGTGTATAGAAAATCAAACAAAAAAGTGTAAAAGCAGAAAAGACTGGATGAACAGTTGCAAGCGTTGTTAAACCCCCGTGTGGGCATTAAGTGCATTTTATGGCACGCCCTGGCATACAGTGCACTTTATGGGCCTCGCGGGCATAATAACTAACTTCTTATTACAGCGTTTCCCTAACAATAATAGTGTTAAAATCAAATTGAATTTTCGGATTTTTTTAAATATTTATATTGTGGATGCAATAACGAACTATTATGACATAAAAGTTTGATGCACCGCGGGTATTAATAGATGTATATGCCCTCGGGCGACTTACATACAAACCCTCGGGTCAGAGGCCCTCGGGTTTGTAAGATCGTCGCCCTCAGGGCATAAACATCTATTTAATGGTATATAAATAACTATTTTGAATGTTTGATTATGAAAAATTGCTTAAGGGTTAAAAGTCTGTATCTCTAACGGGTTATATTCTACCAAAAAACTTTATATAAATTTTTTTATAGGGCTTGAAAATTGCTTTGATTAGAAATATAATTGTTTGAAATTGGAGAAGAAAGTTATGGTAAATATTTCGAAAACAATGTATTTTGAAAAAAAAGGTTTATCACATTATTTAAGCAGTTTAAAAAAATCTTTCATTTAAATGTAATAAAGTCCAATAATCATCAATCAATTTGTCGAGAAATGTAAAAAAAAACATGGTTAAAAATTTTGATTTGTCGGCAGTAATTTTAATACATCGGCACTCTTGTTAGTACTAAGTGCCGGTGTAAAATGTAAATATAGCGTACATAACATAAATAAAAATGTTAGAGCACTATCTTATAAATATTTTCGTCTAGTTTTTTCCCAAAATATGTTACCTATAACTATAAATCTGCCAATACATACAAAAAAAACTAAAAAACCTTTTTATAAAATAAATATTAAATTCTAAGGAACACTAACAAAACTTTGGGAAACTTTATAAATTATGTTACGTAAAACTTTCCTGGTAGAGTGTAGTGACTATAATGAACTATAACTGCTGTAAATAAAAGAATACTACCTGTTCATAACAAATTAAACATATCTGAAACGCAAAAGCTTATGAAATATTTTTTTTTCACTAGCAGCCTAAAACCACATCTTTATTACTGTTCTTTTCATTGGTAGAAATATTATTTCTCTACCTATGACGTCAGAGGTTCTAAAAATAATAAAATTGCACCATGGTTAATAATGAATTTTTATTCAGCTGTATTGGCATCTGACGTTTCACTTAATTATTAAATCACATTGCTATTTACAAGTGTCTTTAGGCACCAAATTTATTTATTGCATGATAAATTAAAAAATATTAACTAAATTAGTATCTATAAAACATGTTTTACAAAAAACACTTCGAAAAGTGAAAATCATTGGCCCATCATATTCAACCATAGATTATACAACCCATATATTATCGTAAGGATCATAGATTACTAGAGGTACAACCCCCATATATTGATTTTTGAGACAATAGATTCTCCATCACAGTTTTCGCCTGTCCCCTTATTTCTGGGGGAGTACCAGAATCATCACTTTGCATTTCACTTTCCATTTTTATATATTTTATTACACTTAACACGGAAACACTTTCTAACTTAATAATTTTAGCAGATCACCAGAAAATTTCTGCCAGAAATGTCAAGTTATTCATTTGTTTTTTTAATGGCCGCGAACGCCAGCGTGATATTTTAAATTTATAAGCTTTTTCATTAAATTTTAGTAAAAAAATAAATAAATAGCTAATTAATTGTACTGGTAGTGAAAAAAATACTATATTTTCCACGTGAGTGAAGATTTAACATTTTAGACCGCGTCTAGCGGGCTTCGCGCTAGCGCGCTCATCCCGCAATTTGACGCGGGTCAAAAATGTTAAACTTCTCTCACTTGGTAAATAATATACTATTATTTTAGACGAGCAAAATACTGAAAACAAACCATACTCCACATTTTCTCATTCTTTGCCCACCTCCCCTGATCAGGGCTTATGGAAGGGGAGGCCTGACCTTCCATAAGCCTCCATTATTTTCTTTTTTGAGATTTCACACCACGGTTCGTTACAAATGATTTTTTTTTTGCTTTTTTTTTTTATAATCCTTTATTTAGCTATTTTTACAACATTTTATACAATATCTTTTAATATATAACATAATAATATATAACATAAATATTCATACTTACTATCTAACATTTTGTTCTTTTTTGTTTTGTTTTTCGTTTTGTTGACATCACCCTCTTCCAGTCTTGGAAGTTTTTGATAACCTATGGACCTTTAAAATAAAATTTATTATTAAAATCTTCTATTGATCCATTTTTTTTATTTGCGTTTTTGTAGAAAATTTAAAATAATTTAAATTTTCACTATAGTAAACTTTTAAAATTCCCACATCGTAAATTATAATGCTATATATTTATAATTACCGTCAACTGTAGCTATAACATTCCTTTATATAACCCGGCTTTACATTTTAAAATATTTTGTACAGAGACGGAGTTATGATTGTTTTAAAGGGGAAAAACATGTTCTAATTTAAGATAAGTTTTTTCATTGTTGCAGTACATATTACTGGTTTATTGCATGGATTGATAAATACCGTAAACATTTGCAATAAAAACTAAAAATAAAAAATTGGTGCCCAAAAAAAAAATACCTTAATGAAAAAAAGGTTTGTTCCTGACGGTTTCTACCAAACTTCGAGCCCCTGCAAAAAAAAATTGGCTCCCAAAGGCTCAGCGAAAGCGCCAGAGAGGCTCAAACCAAGGCCAGGGGGGGCTTAGCCCCCCTGTCCCCCTGCCCCTCCTAGTTACGGCCCTGGCTCAAGATCTCTAACATGTAAACTAAGATGTAAACTATTCTGCCGTGCTAAGCTAAAAGGTCCTATCTATATAGGTTTAACATGCACAGATAGGACCTTTCAGCTTAGGAAGGAAGTATTGACTTCTAAGAGTTGTGGCGAAGACACTTTAATAAGAAAGTCGAGAACTATAACATCTAAAATTCATCGGGGCGATATTTAAAAGATCACATAATTTTTACGAGATGACACTACTGACAGGCGTGAACTATAGAATTCTATCAATCGCAGCAATTGTATACCGGGTGTCCCACCAGGTTCTTGCCAGGCTATATCTCAGTTATTTGAAAAGATAGAATTTTTTGCAAAAAATAGTTTTAAATGGGAGTCATTGAAGTTTTTACTTACCTATCCAAAACCACTTATAATACATGGTTGAATTCAGAATAAAATGTACTTTTATATTCTTTGATAAAAATAGTAGGATACTATTTGAAAAACAGAAGTTGGGGGTGGTTTCCAGGTGGTGGGTAAGCAAGGGGTGGTTTTGGATACGTGAATAAATACTTCAATGGCTCCCATCTAACCTTGTTTTTTCAAAAAATTCTATCTTTTCAAATAACGGAGATATAGCTTGGCAAAAACCTGGTGGGACCCCCGGTATATGACTGGTAGCATACCGCTAAAATTTTAACGCGTAGAGTACTAGTCTTCTTCTTCTTACTGCTTGGCTTTAGAGTACTAGTCATATGCAGGATTGCGGCAAATAATATTTTCTATAGTCCGATTGCCAGAAGTGTCATGTCTCATTTTTTTGCGAACTTGTAATTATGGCCGCCGCTTAAGTGGTACCATGGCAACGAACTAATAACTCTTCTCTCTAGAATAGGCATTTCATTTGTAAAAACTGACAAAAACGTAGCCAACATGTTGGCTACGTTTTTGCATATACATTTGTCTGTCTTACTCGCACAGCTATGTTCTAACAAAGACAACAATAACAGTTACTGGTAACTGTTATTGTTCAGGCCTGAATATACCTACTATTTGTTTACAAACAAACTGAGATGTTGGCGATACTTTATATTAACGGTATGTGTATTCTAGAGAGAAGAGTTATTAGTTCTTTTTACCATGGTCTTATGTGGATGATAATTACTAAAAGTGCATTTGTTCGTTTACCGAAATAAACATTGGAAAAATAATTTTTGGAACACTCAAGACACTGGCATGGTAAAAAAATAACAGAACTCTCTATCCTTAATCCCAATATATTTATTTCATTTATAGGAAAAAATTGATTTATTTTGATTAAGTATTTTTAATTAAATACCATCTTTAACGAGCCTGGCCTTCTGTTTTTCTCTTCCTAAGTTAGGAATCCCAACACAAAGATTTATTGTTATTGGATAGAAAGAGTGATTTAGGTTCAAATTAAAATTCGCGAAAAGAGAATTCCAAATCGGGTCAGAGTTCATTTTTAGTTCTAAAAAACAAAATATATCTATATATTTGTATACTTTTTAATATAAAACTAAAAGTTAAAATTTTCTATGTAGCTCCAAGCAAAAAAAAATTCATTTAATTTAATAATATTTAATAATAATAGTTATTTATGGTACTAGTGGGTAAAGTAAGATATTGCCCATGAGAAAATTAACCTGCGAGGCGTCAGCCAAGCAGGTTAATTTTCGAGAGGGCAATATCGGTTTACCCATGAGTGCCATACAAGGTTTTATCCAATAAATAGCTTAGGAATTCATATTTTTATTAAAAATTTTAATGACATTTACACGTGACTGTTGAGTGGGTAAAATAAATAATTATCCACTCAATAAAGTAAGAGCCACGCGGGGGTTATTATTGAGTTTATATATTTAAAATAAAGCTGGTAATTGTCTTATTATCTGTATGTATTGGATAAAAAAGATTTTCATTTAATTTAATAATATTTAATAATAAAAAATAATTTGACAGGTGATTTTACGTTAAAAAAGTGAGAAAATAGTAGGTATATTACGCACTGAGTAAGCGAACCTAGTTTTTAGTGCACTCGATTTAGCACTTATATAAAAGATAATTTTAAATTGGTCAAAAAAGGTTATTAACAACGTTTTCCTAAAACGCATTGTTTTCGAGATATTGGCGTTTAAAGCAGTAAAGGGTTTTTTAGCATATCTCACATATTTATAACCCGATTTCAAAAAAATATATTTTAAATAAAAGCTTTTTTTAAGCCCTATAAAAAATGTTATATACAGTTTTTTGCTAGAATATAATGTTTTAAAGATACAGAATTTAATATCAAACAAAACACCTAGTTTGAAATTTACAAACTAGATGACTCTAGTGTACAATAGTGCCGATGTTTTGACAGAGTGCTTGCAACGTTTCATCTAGTTTAAAATAGATACTTAAAATAATTTCGTTAAAAGCTAATAGAGGTAAAAAAATAAAAAAAAAATATTCAAGTTTGGTCATCTAAATAACCAAACTAATTAAAATTTTAATTAAAACTCATACTTAGTTTAACTAATTATAATTATGAATATTATAATTTTGCTGCAAATAGCATCTAGTAATAACATAGTGATATGTTGAAAGGGTAAATATCATCCATATTAAAATAAATTAAATGAGAACAGAAATCCTGTTCAATTTGCCTGGAGAGAATTTTAGTGGAGTCATATAACCGAAAATTTTTATGAATAAGGGAACGTTCAAGTATTACGTAACGCAAATTTTGATCATTTTTGACCCCCACCCTCCCCCCTGTAACGCTATTTTCCTATACCATTAACATGGGCGTAACACTCCAAAATGACCCTCACCCCCCCTAGGAGCGTTACGTAATACTTTAACTTTCCCTAAGGAATAATCTGGTAATAGCGCGATTTTTTTTCTAATTTTTCTAGACATCCAAAAGAGTCTGTAACTCGATTTTTTCCATTCTGTGCAGGGCGGAAGCCATCTTTTTTTTTAATAAAAAAAAATAATATTTTTTTCGGGTTTCCGTTTTGGTTTTTTTTTTATATTTTCTCGGCTCCTATGGGTCCAATCGCGACGATTTAAAAAGTATTATGTTCGTTATACATGCCCGTTTAAAACTGTTTATATTTTTATATTATTTTTATTTTATATGTTCCTTTTTTATATCAAAAAAATACTTTTTTTGAACATTTCTCATTGGAATAAACTTTTTATGTAAAAATAAACAAAAAAGTGTGTGTAGTGTAACATCTCAGGTTTAACCGTTTTGGAGATAAATGCATTAAAAATAAAAAATATATATTTTAATTTAAAATTTTGTTTTTTTTACACCACGTTAAGGTGCATATAAAAACCTACAATTAAAAAAAGAGTTGGGCGTACGATACTTTGCCCAAAAATGGAGAGCAAATAATTTTTTTAATATAATTAAGCACATGGACCGATTAAAGCAATATATTAAAACCAAATCTGGTTCACTTATTTATAACTATTATACACTTTAACAAATTTTCGCTTAAAAATATACATTCTGGACAAAATTATAAAAAATACAAAAAAGTACCAAAAGCAACGGTTTTCATTTTTTTTCGAGGTTATAAAACTGTGTCAGAAAAAAACATTTTTGACAGTTTTAAACGGACATGTATAACGAACATAATACTTTTTAAATCGTCGCGATTGGAGCGATTGGAGCCGAGAAAATATAAAAAAACTAAAACGGAAACCTGAAAAATCATTATTTTTTTTAATTAAAAAAAAAGATCGCTTCCGCTATTACCAGATTTTTCCTTATTCATAAATATTTCCGGTTATATGACTCCACTATAACTAAGGTAGGTCAAAAGTAAAAACGCCATATTCGAGTTTGTTAAATATTCCCAGGATTTTGTTACTTTAGAACATCGATAACGTTTATCCCACACTCATTGACAAGCTTGCAGATAGTTTACTAATAGTTTTGCGAAAAGGTAACTCCTGGGCGTATTACCGCTGTAATACATTCCTGATAGATTACAATTACAACCTAAAGCTAAATTCTAAAGCTAAATTCCTTAAAGAGGCTTAAAGAAGGATATCGTCATTTAAAGGCTCTAACGGTCTAACTCCAAAACGTCATATTTTTCAGGAGACGTAAAAAACGATTTAAAACTTAATTATAGCAATTTAGAACTTTAAAACTAGCTTGTTCACAGGTAAAAATGTTTGAAATGTGTTAATGTATTTAAAACTTTTCATTGTTATCTATTTTATATAAATTATTTGAAAATTAAATTTTAACCACAAAATCTATATTCACTAATGGTCTAACTCCAAGGGAAGATAAAAGAGGATACCTATCGTATTATATCTCGTAATATTATTACAAAAAATTTATATTTTTATATTTAATATATAATATTACTACTAGGTAGGCATAATATATATAAATTATTAATGGCAATAATTATAATTATCATCAAACAGTAAATTAACAAATATTTGAAACGGGATCCCCTGTTGTCGAGAAATAGTTTGACATTAGTGACAGTTCTCATTTAATTGTTTTCTCACAATCATATGATGGAGTTAGACACTTAGCGACTTAAAATATTTACATTTTTGCATTTTTTGAGGCTGATATTGGTTTAATGCAACTTTTTTTTTTGAAGTATGTTGGTAATCAGATAATGAAGCAAATTTGATAAAAATCTCATTTTTGAAAAATTTGGAGTTAGACAACTAGAGCCTTTAGTGGACGATATGGGTAAATTTAATATATTTGTATCAAAGGTGTTTTAAATTATTAAGAGACATTTTAGAGTTTGACGTCCATATTTATTTATTTATTTATTTATTTATTCAAAAACTCACACAGGTTTCCCCAATTACAGAGTTTGTTATGTTAAGTAAATTAATAACAATATCAGTGATCATTACCAGCAGGTGCAGCAAAAAAGTTTTTTATTTTGCAAATAGAAGTATTTAAAATATCGACCCTAGAGCAAATACTATTATAGTAATTGCACATAAGAATCACAGGTGAAAACAGATAAACATTAGTTCTGGACGTTCTAACATAAAAAAATGGAGAGATTCTAGCAGAAATTCTGGGCACGTTTATTTGCAATAAGTTTAATAGCTCTATACAGTCAATCTTATTATTGATCAATTTATACAAAAATATAATTGATGCTTGTTGACGTCTTACAGATAACGATTGAAACGAGAAATCATTTCGCAAATTCACATTAGGTATACCTCTAGCTGGATACTCACCATATTTCCTATGATACAGATATTTGAGGTAACGTCTTTGAACGTTTTCTAAAGCAGTAATAAGAACAGCATAATTAGGGCACCAAACTACCGAACAATATTCCAAATGTGATCTGACATAGGACATATAGAGCAAATTAACAGTTTTAATGCTAAAACATTTAGTATTCCTAATAATAAACCCAAGTGATTTGTAAGCTTTGGATACAATGTTGTTTATGTGTGGATGAAAAGATAATTTTTTGTCAAAAGTGACACCAAGATCCTTGATGGTATCAGGTCTGTCCAAACTGTGTCCATCGATCTTGTAGTCAAAAGTGATGACATTTAATTTTGTAGTAAAACTGAATATGTGACATTTATCAGCATTTAAGGGTAACTTGTGTCCATTGCACCATTTAACTACAGTATCTAAGATATCTTGTAGTTGAATACAATCATTTAAACTTTGGATTATCTTATATAACTTCATATCGTCTGCGAAAAGAAGACCATATACATTAATCAGGATCATTATTAGATCATTAATAAAAATGATAAATAACAGTGGACCCATAATGGATCCTTGCGGAACACCCGACGTTGCAATGTATATGAAGGATTTTATACCATTGCACTCAACATATTGCATTCTGTTATATAAATAAGTAATCATTAGACATAAGAGAGGAATTGAAAATATTTAGTGTCTTCGTTAGTTCTAGATCAAATAGAGGTCATTCCTTTTAAAACTTTACCTCACATGTGATAACCTCAAAAAAAATTCCTCGCAACCATTATCTTGCTTAAAAACTAAAATCCGCACCCAGGTTTTTTTTTGGGAGGGGGGGGCGGCTGAGCTTGGGATGGCGGTATGATTTTGTTATTTAGTGGCAAGTCTATTCAACATTCTAACAGTACCAGTAAAAAGTTTCACAAATCAGGGTGTAGCCAGACTTTTTAACAATATTTAAAAGAAATTTATTTTATAAAACAGAAACTTTGCGCCACAGGAGAAATTTTTTAGAAATATTAACTTTTTGCATTTCCCAGACACTTCAGAATTTAACATGTAAATAATTTTATAAAATTTACTAATGAAAACTGTAATATCACACTTATTGGTAATCAAGCTTGCAAGTTTAGCGCCGCAGGCAATTTTTTTATAGTTTAAAGAAGTTTTTCAGGACCAGCTATTTCTAGGAATTCGAAAAGCCCGTGACCCCCCCCCCCTGGGTGGATATACAAACTTTTGCCACTTGATAAAAATAATACGTTTTTGTTTTAAGTAATCATATCTCTGTGTGTCTGTCCACGTCTCCATTCTTTTGCATTAACTCCTTTAAGTTCAGATATTACCATCTAGCCATTGCTTTTAAATTTTCTCTATAAAAATTTATGTTTAAACGTTTTTAATTGATATTACAGAATTACCGATGTAATTTATAGCTACAGCAGGGTCTTGGACGAGAATTCTAACCGAGTTACATCTTAAACAAAAACTTTAAATTTATTAACATTACATTATGGAAGTTTTTTATTAATCTGCTCAAAAGAGAAGACAGTTTAAGTACTGCAAAAGATTTATGGGGTAGAATGAATAGAGAGTAGGGTGGACAGAAAAAAAAATTACTTTACCCTAGAAAAGTGCCTAGGGAACGTTCAAGTATTACGTAACGCAAATTTTGATGATTTTAATTTTTAATTAAGTGAGTATGAACCTAGATGAACTGCCGATGGTTGCGACCACATGTTCCAGGGGAAGGGGAGGTGATAAGCCGCTTAGTTCTGTGGAAGTTAGTTTAAGTTAGAATTTGAGTTGCTTTTCACCCGTAATACGAGGAATATGTACTTTTGGCAAGAATTAGTAATCCGTTAATCGCGTTTAATTTTTAGCATCAAGTGTTTTAGTATTAGTTATTTATTTATTTATTTGCTATCTTAGATATGCCCCGGATTCGATTTTATATATTTTATAGTGATTGTATGGAAGATGTGCAGTAAAATGACGAACATGTGATTATATTGGAGTAAGAAGGGAATTTTATGTTTTTTAATCATTTATATTGCTGATAAATTTTGATTTGGAAGCAACTAACACGTGAAGAAGTTTTTATACGTACAATTTTTTTTTATATACTAGCGCATGCGCAAATATAATTACAAATTAGAAAAAACTGCCTTGGCAACAGCTAACACAACCAACATAACATAAGAAAAGGACTGCGGGGATGGAGTCTAGAACTCCAGAACACTTTGCTGTGACCTGAAGCCCAGAATACCACTTTGATATATAGTATAAATACAAACTTATACGGAGCTGACCAAATTTCGAAAGAAAAAGGTCAAAGCAAATTAAAAGAAGAAGAAGAAGAAGAAAAGAAGAAGAAGAAGAAGAAGAAGAAGAAGAAGAAGAAGAAGAAGAAGAAGAAGAAGAAGAAGAAGAAGAAGAAGAAGAAGAAGAAGAAGAAGAAGAAGAAGAAGAAGAAGAAGAAGAAGAAGAAGAAGAAGAAGAAGAAGAAGAAGAAGAAGAAGAAGAAGAAGAAGAAGAAGAAGAAGAAGAAGAAGAAGAAGAAGAAGAAGAAGAAGAAGAAGAAGAAGAAGAAGAAGAAGAAGAAGAAGAAGAAGAAGAAGAAGAAGAAGAAGAAGAAGAAGAAGAAGAAGAAGAAGAAGAAGAAGAAGAAGAAGAAGAAGAAGAAGAAGAAGAAGAAGAAGAAAGAAGAAGAAGAAGAAGAAGAAGAAGAAGAAGAAGAAGAAGAAGAAGAAGAAGAAGAAGAAGAAGAAGAAGAAGAAGAAGAAGAAGAAGAAGAAGAAGAAAAGAAGAAGAAGAAGAAGAAGAAGAAGAAGAAGAAGAAGAAGAAGAAGAAGAAGAAGAAGAAGTTAGAATTTCAAAAGGAACGTCAAAAGCAGTAAGGTGGCTTAATATAAACTTGGTTCTTAGTTAAATGGAAATAAGCTTTAAACTTAACATAGCTTATATTTGATTGTCTCCATAGAAAACTAAATGCTTGTGTCTATAAATGATCAACTATCAAATAAATAAATAAAAAAAACAAATATTTTATCCCAACATATTCGGCTGCTGTAACTAGATAAAAACAAGAATAAATTATTTTTGAAACATAAGAAAATGGACTGAATAAAATAAAAAAATATTACAAAAAGAATTGACTAAATCGTTTTTATCAGAAACAATAATTGTACGTTTCTGTAGAAAAAAAGAATGGAGTGTTTTATAATAGAGTCTTTATTATGAAATATATATAATCAAAAGTATTATTCCATAACACGCATAAATACAAAATAGGAACCGTAATTTTTTAAATAATATGTATTTGTTTTTTGTAGTTTTGGGCGCTGAAAACGAATTTGACAGTTAAAAAGCTCTATAGCATGTAAACTATTTAATTTTGGGCTTTATGTCCGAGGACACTTTTGATCAATAATTTTGTATCCTAATGGAGCTCTCTACAACTAGAATTATGAAACAAAAGACTTCTACCCTATCTCTATCTCATTTGTGCTGCACTTTCCAGCCAACCAAATAAATACTGTATTTGTTTTTCATACAACAAATACAGTATTTATTTGGTTGGCCGGAAAGTGTAGCAGTGAGCGGCACGTACGGACATAGCTAATGTGAATCTGTAGAATAAGATAATTCTACTAAAATTTAGATGGCGCCAGTAATTTCTTTAATAATGCACTTTTCGCCCGGCCAAGTAAATATTGTATTTGTTCAACAAAGAATAAATACAGAATTTGTTTGGTTGGGTGGAAGTGGGAGTGTATGTATGTCTTCTATCCTTTTTGGGTAGAACTTTTGTCCCTGTCTAATCTAATGGGAGAATTCTCCATTTTAGTCAAATCTGACCGAAATAGTATATATTCCGCACGAGCGGAAAGTTTGTCATACGAGCCGGTAGGCGAGTGTGACTGTCCTGCGTGCGCGGAATGACTATTCAATACGTGTTATAGACTATACTTTTTCTTCGACTGCAAATATGAAACACTGTATGGCTTTAAACTGCGGACAAGGTAAAAAAATTTTTTTTTTTGTGATTCGACATTGTAAATGCAACAAAACACATATTTTTAAATAAACAATTAATGTTGTTTAATAATTTTATCAAATCAGTACTTAAAAAAGATTTTTATTTAATTTTAGCACATATTTACAAATTATAATGCAAAAATTGAAGGTTATGTCAGATAGTTGTGACAGATATCAGGTTTAAACATTTCACAATAGATGGAGCAGTTTTATTTTTTTGAACTAAATTGATAAAAAACTGGTCAAATATTAAGAAAAACTAATAGACTTTATGTAATTTTAACGCAAAACTATAAATTGCATTAAATTATTCAATATTTCATGGTAAAATATATATATTTTTGATAATTTTGCTACAGTTTTCTTTACTTTTATAAACAAGAGATGGAACTACTTGTGCTCATTCTAACACTTGATACGGAATATTCATACCGTATCTATAACTAGAATGGATTCATTCTGAGTTTGAAAAGTGTGTGTATTTGCTCACATTCTAAAGCAATCGTAGAAAATAGTATATTACGCACCGAGTAGGCGAACCTAGTTTTCAGTGCACGAGAGTGCTTATTTTTTTACGAGGCAGGGCCCAGTAAAAAAAGCACTTCAAGTTCACTGAAAATGGTTTGCATCGAGGTGCGTATACTATTTTTCCTACGATCTGACACCGAAAATGGTTTGCGTCGAGGTGCGTATACTATTTTTCCTACGACCTAACACATAAACATCAAAAAAACGCAAAAATTGTCTAAAAATTAATTTATTATACACATTTACAATTTTGGCGAAGGCGCTACTGTAGAGATTTTAACAACACTACACTGTAAAAAGTAAACTGAATATTCAGTTAGAAATGGATAGGAAATCGAAAGTTATTATCCTACACAATTTTACTTTAATTGTTGTTAAAAACAGGAAACATTTCATGTCCGTCCCTAAATATTATAATCTTAACCTCTTCAGGGACGAATTTTTTGTTCAAACTAATTTAGTAACAAAAGTTAAAAATGTTTTTTATTAAGGACAGAAATTTTTAATTTTAAACAAAATTATAAAAATATTAATTTATTATTCCATCAATCTATTTTCTAATCATCGTACAGAGTGATATTGGTAGACTGACAGTTTCGGGCTGCTGGCCCTCTTCAGTACCAAGAGTCAACTCTACACGCTGATTAAGAAAACGTTTTTAGACTTTACTCGCAAAAGGAATATAGCCATTAGATTGATGTAGACTTGTGCGCCATCTATTTCTAGATGTAGACAACTACTCATACCTCTCCTAATCTGGAGACTTTGAATGGTAGCAAGTTGAAGACTTGTGTGTCTCAAGCACATAGTACCACTAACGGGTGGTTAGACGTAAAATTAGTAAGGACAGAAATTTTTAATTTTAAACAAAATTATAAAAATATTAATTTATTATTCCATCAATCTATTTTCTAATCATCGTACAGAGTGATATTGGTAGACTGACAGTTAATAAATTAATATTTTTATAATTTTGTTTAAAATTAAAAATTTCTGTCCTTACTAATTTTACGTCTAACCACCCGTTAGTGGTACTATGTGCTTGAGACACACAAGTCTTCAACTTGCTACCATTCAAAGTCTCCAGATTAGGAGAGGTATGAGTAGTTGTCTACATCTAGAAATAGATGGCGCACAAGTCTACATCAATCTAATGGCTATATTCCTTTTGCGAGTAAAGTCTAAAAACGTTTTCTTAATCAGCGTGCAGAGTTGACTCTTGGTACTGAAGAGGGCCAGCAGCCCGAAACTGTCAGTCTACCAATATCACTCTGTACGATGATTAGAAAATAGATTGATGGAATAATAAATGATTTTTATTGTCAAAACAAGTAAACAACTGAAGAAGTGCGAATCTTGGCCATTGAATGTCGCTTGTGATTGGAAACATAGCATTTTGCGGAGTTTATTTTTAAACGTACACATATGTGCCTATGTCCCTGAAGAGGATAACTTCCTATCCATTTGTAACTGAATATTTAGTTACAAACGGATAGGAAGTTATGATCCTGTACAAATGTACTTTAATTTTTGTTTTAAAACACTATAGTTCTAAAGTCACGTACTTTAACCTTTTCGCTCCGGGACTGGTCCATGTATGGACCAACAAGAAAAGCGAACGTAATAGATGTTCATAAGGTCTACTTAATGCACTAAATTTAGGAAAAGTATTGAAAAAAATCCTGGTTACTTCTTTGACCTTCAAAATTAACTTTGAAGGTCAAACAATGAAAATGCGTATTTGTGATTGAAAATTGGTATACCCACGTTTTATAAGACGCTGAATACGATAAAATTAGTAAAAAAATTCTAGTGACTTCGTTGACCTTGAACTTTGAAGGTCTAAGTATGAAAATGCGTATTTGCGCTTAAAAACTTGAAAATTGGTGTACCTAGATTGTATCTGCTATAGTAAATAAGAATATTAGTAAATAAGTCTATCTCACCGACTTTGAAGCGCTAATACCCAATTTCATGCTTTGACCTTGAAAGTTCAAGGTCAAAGAGGTGACAAGAACTTTTTTTACTATTTTTATCGTATTTAACTGTTCATAAAACATAGGTATACCAATTTTCAAGCTCAAATACGTATTTTCATTATTTGACCTTCAAAGTTCAAGGTCGAATATGAATCTGACATTTTTTTCACTATTTTTATTGTAATCAGCACATCAAAAAACATTGAAAAGCCCTCTTAAACCTTCACTTATAATTTTTTACATTAGCCTTAACTTTCTCTCCGGGAGTGGTCCATATATGGACCAGCACTCCGAGTGGCGACTTGTCATAAGAAGTTCATTCATTTAAGTCATGAAATTCAGCTAAAATGCGAGGTCAATTTTAAAGGAAAAATCCCCGGAGCGAAAAGGTTAATATTTAAGGACAGACATGAAATGTTGCGTGTTTTTAACAAAAATTAAAGTACAATTGTATAGGACAATAACTTCCGATTTCCTATCCATTTGTAACTGAATATTTAGTTTACTTTTTACAGTGTATACTGTATAGTATAGTATCAAAAACATTGAGAGTGATTCATACCTGACTTACCACAATACTGACAAAGCGTAGCAGATATACTTGTATAATATTATATTAAATTACTAGTTTCTTAACATAAGTTTTTAGCGCACGAGAACAAATTTAGAAAACCAGCCTCTTGCGGAGAGTTTTCTAAAGTGGGCTAAAAACGTGTTATGAAACGAGTGCTTTATACAATTTTTTCTATTTTGTTCTAAAATTTTAAAGAACTTACATTTAAATTGATGACTGATTTTGATGAGGGATTTTTGTTTCGAATTGGCATTACAGTTTTCGCCATGTTTAAAATTCTAAGAAGGAATATTATTTTGATATATTTTATAGTCATTTCTTCTCTTTTCCACTGCAAGTAACCAAGCCACAATTTTAACACGGTAAAACATAAACCAAACACAAAAGTTTGTAGAAAATTAAACTTTAAACCGACGTTCACAATTGCACGGCAAACGTCAAGAGATAGACTTTTGTCTGTTGCCAACCCAAAAGAAAAAAAAGTAGAGACCCCTTATGGGCCTATAAGAACACCCAAAATGCGTGTGATTATGAGCTTATAAGATACTCAAAATAGAAAAAAGACATTATTTTGTTTTATTATAACTTTGGAAACGCTTGGTCTAGATTGTGGTATTAGGTCTGATGAACAGTACTAGGCGAATTTCCAGTACTCACATAGGCGCCTCGCCGACTCTAGAGTTGACGCGAGGGTTTTTTTACATTTTTGTTTCTTTTTATTTTGATTTTTTTTAATGATTCCATTTAAACGAGTAAGGTGGGAAAATCGATAAATAAAAATTAAAAACTTTCGTATTCTTAAAAGATAAAAATAGAATGTTGTTTTTTTCTTTGAACAACACCGATATATATATACATATGTATAGTTAATATGTATAGTCAATATTGTTGTGTGTAACAAATTAGTCTTCAAATGTTTCGATTTAGTGACCTTTATAAAAATTTCTCTCATAATTCGGCAAAATTATTCCGTAAGCCTATGTTTCTGTGTTTATTTTCAACGTTGATGAGTCATAACTGAGTTTACGCCGAATACTGCAGATGAATCACTCATAATATATCTACTATTTTGGAACACTGTTTAATAATAATTACATTATTAACAGTGATTACTAAATGAATGTACTAACTAATACCTAGATCCATTTATTGTGCGGAAGTAAAAAGAAGAATTCAACAGGTGCTTTTAAGATCTCTATACAAAAGTATTAGGTTTATTGTCCGACATTCAAAGAAATTTTTATACTGCCAGCATACTCAATAACCTATCATCTAAAAAAATAGTTTAATTTTGAGAGAAATAAATAAATATTTTTAGTAATTTTAAAACATAATACCCAGCACGTAAGTGCCAGGAGTTTTCTAAACTGTCTTTCTTAAGCTACAAACTATGACAAGTGCTAAGTTATGGTTTTTAAGCCTCCTTCTTAAAAACTACTCATTGTTCCTCCTGTCGTGTTAAACAATATTGTAATTGAACGTGTTAGCGAAATAAAATATCTCGGACATATAATTAACGACAAACTTAGTGACAACTCGGATATTAAAAGACATTACAAATATTTATGTACTCGTGCGAATATTCTAGCAAGAAAATTTAATAAGTGTTCAACAACTGTTAAAAACTTTTTATTTAAAACATACTGCAATCTCTATTCGGGTGAACTTTGGTGTAACCATACCGCCTCATGGCGTACCCTGCGTATATGTTTTAATGACGCCTTTCGCATCCTCCATCGACTTCCGAGATATAATAGTGTAGATACTTTGGATGCTCTACGCCGTAAAAAACTCTCTACCTACGTATATCGCTGAAAGTTGTCTACCAACACCCTTAAAACCTTAATAGAATCTGTCGTCTTCTGGAAATCTCCAGTAATCGCCAACTGGCGCCTCTTATGCTTTACTTAGGTTTCATGTTAATTATTTTTCATGTATAAATGTATAATATACATTGTATATGTTCTTATTATTATTTTCACTTGTATTTTTTTTGTATATGATTCTTTAGTGGTCGGAATAAACATATATTATTATTATAATAACCATTAGATATCCATTAGACAGCCCTATATCCACTGAACGTCCAGTCCATGATGGATCTCTAATGTATGTCCAGTGGATGTACTGAACGCCCACTCCACCCTACTGAAAATAATATTTTAACCTCATAAAACCACATAAAACCTGTTTCACCAACCTAATTAAACCTTATAAAACTTGCAAGTTTTATGAGGTTTAATTCGGTTAGTGAAACAGGTTTTATGTGGTCTTGTGAGGTTAAAATATTGTTTTCGGTAGGGCATGACGGATCTCTTATGGATATTATAATATCCCAATGGATATCTGTGTGGATATCCAGTGGACATCTACTATATCCTGGATATAGGCGGACATTTGGATATCCATGGAATATCTACTGTCCATCCAGGATATCCACTGGAGATACCAGATATCCAGAAAGTATATTCCCTGGATATCTACTGGTTATTATGTGCTGTCTGGATATCTATGTGGATAGCTAGTGGAGATCTACTATATCCTGGATATAGGCGGACATTTGGATATCCATGGGATATCTACTGTCCATCCAGGATATTCACTGGATATACTGGATATCCAGAACCTATATCCCCTGGATATCTACTGGTTATTATGTGCTGTCTGGATATATGTGGATATCCAGTGGACATCTACTATATCCTGGATATAGGCGGACATTTGGGTATCCATGGGATATCTACTGTCAATCCAGGATATTCACTGGATATACTGGTAATCCAGAACCCATATCCCCTGGATATCTACTGGATATTATGTGCTGTCTGGATATCTGTGGATATCCAGTGGATATCTACTATATCCTGGATATAGGCGGACATTTGGATATCCATGGGATATCTACTGTCCATCCAGGATATCCACTGGAGATACCAGATATCCAGAAAGTATATTCCCTGGATATCTACTGGTTATTATGTGCTGTCTGGATATCTATGTGGATATCTAGTGGAGATCTACTATATCCTGGATATAGGCGGACATTTGGATATCCATGGGATATCTACTGTCCATCCAGGATATTCACTGGATATACTGGATATCCAGAACCTATATCCCCTGGATATCTACTGGTTATTATGTGCTGTCTGGATATCTGTGGATATCCAGTGGACATCTACTATATCCTGGATATAGGCGGACATTTGGATATCCATGGGATATCTACTGTCCATCCAGGATATCCACTGGAGATACCAGATATCCAGAAAGTATATTCCCTGGATATCTACTGGTTATTATGTGCTGTCTGGATATCTATGTGGATATCTAGTGGAGATCTACTATATCCTGGATATAGGCGGACATTTGGATATCCATGGGATATCTACTGTCCATCCAGGATATTCACTGGATATACTGGTAATCCAGAACCCATATCCCCTGGATATCTACTGGTTATTATGTGCTGTCTGGATATCTGTGGATATCCAGTGGACATCTACTATATCCTGGATATAGGCGGACATTTGGGTATCCATGGGATATCTACTGTCCATCCAGGATATTCACTGGATATACTGGATATCCAGAACCTATATCCATTGGATATCTACTGGTTATTATGTGCTGTCTGGATATCTGTGGATATCCAGTGGACATCTACTATATTCTGGATATAGGCGGACATTTGGGTATCCATGGGATATCTACTGTTCATCCAGGATATTCACTGGATATACTGGTAATCCAGAACCCATATCCCCTGGATATCTACTGGTTATTATGTGCTGTCTGGATATATGTGGATATCTAGTGGACATCTACTATATCCTGGATATAGGCGGACATTTGGATATCCATGGGATATCTACTGTCCATCCAGAAGATTCACTAGATATACTGGATATCCAGAACGTATATCCCCTGGATATCTACTGGTTATTATGTGCTGTCTGGATATCTGTGGATATCCAGTGGACATCTACTATATCCTGGATATAGGCGGACATTTGGATATCCATGGGATATCTACTGTCCATCCAGAAGATTCACTAGATATACTGGATATCCAGAACGTATATCCCCTGGATATCTACTGGTTATTATGTGCTGTCTGGGTATTTCAAATTAAAAAAAATATCTCTCCGCCTCGTACAAAAATAGGCACTCTAGTACACTAAAAACTGGCTTCGCGTACTCGGAGCTAATATACTTTAACTTCCTTGTTTAACCACAATTTGTCACAAAAAAACACAAGAACTTTGAATGAGTCCAAATTTAAAGTATTTAGCTTAAAGTTTTCTTGAGTTTTTTTGTAAAAATTAGTTTATCTGCATAAGAAACGACGAAAAATAAAAAAAAATTAAATTGCAAACTAAGAATTTCCGTAAAAAATACGGGGTTCTAACATTTTGGGAGAGACAAAATATTTTCCATTTTTATTTTCATTAAGCTCTTATTACACAGAACAGTAGCTTCTTATTAAAATGTCAAAGGTAACAAGGAATATCTTATTAATATTTTTGTTTTCATCCCTTAATAACCTACTTGTGTTTGTTTATGACATAACATGTCAACAGTTAGAATTACAAAGAAGATTATAATTTATAAATAAAATGATTTTTCGACATTAATTAGAATATACTGCGTGTCCCTCCTAAAGGTTCATTTATCCATTATAATTAACGTGATATTACTAACCAAGTCACTAACATAAATAATTATTTATAACTACACTGCTCTACAAAAAAAGATTTTTTTTATTTGCCGGCGACCTTTTATAGTTAATTTATAGGTATACTTATTTTAAACCTTCCCGCTTTTAAACAATCTCGAAATTACCATAGCAACGTAAGATACGCATGCGTCGTAAGCGAAATGACTAGGCCCAATTTACACAACCGTAAAACGAGAACAAAACAATGGTTTATTCCTCTAAATTATTGGAATAAAAGCGATTTTATAAGCAAATATTGTTTCTACAGGAATACAAAAGTGTTTTTAGCAACAGCTTTATCAATTCTCTTTTTTTTACATTAAAACATCATAAAAACAAAGTAAGTAAACAAAAATTATAAATTTTGGTTATGTTGACATTCAAAATAAGCCACGTGCTTCAGTGTAAATCGGACTTTGTGGAAATGCGCCTAATTTCGGATGGTTTCCAAATTTCGGATAGTAGTGTATTTAAGATACTGTCTGCAAAGGTAAACAGAAACCTACTTTTATGTGAAGCCAAAAGTCAAACTAAATCCGTCCTGTAATATGATAACGGTAGAGCTTCTCCCCTTTAAATGGCAGCACAAATCGTTTATATTGCAAATGGCAGTTTTGTGCTCAGTTGCATTATTATGCTTGTTTATTTTATAAATAATCGTTATAAAAGTTCGTGATTCTGTCTTGGGTAAGTTATGATGTTAGTTAAGTTGATCCACTATTCATAATTAAGCAATTTGAAAACGTAAACATTCTACAAATTTCTAATCTAAAAAGCAGAAAGTTGCCTAATTTCGGATAGACCATTTTTGTGCATTTGATTCCCAATTTCGGATATCCGCAAGGTAATTATTATTCAGGATAACCAACCATTAATTATTATTTTTATAATGATACAACAAACTAAGATAAACAATTTTGAAAAAACGAAAATTACCTAAGATACTAAGATATTCGAAATTGGGAATCTAAAATTATAGTTCCTATAGTATTTCGTAGAAAATCGCTTAATGATTAAATTACGTCTTAAATGTGAAGGAATAACAAGAAACATAAGCAATGGGATCCAGATCTAGTCTTGAAAATTTTTTTTCGGATATGTCCGAGATTAGGAGCCCTTTTTCAAATGCACAAAAATGCGCTGATTTTTTTTAACCGTGTTTTTTGGAAATAATAAACTGTAATAAAATTGCTTTTATAATAAATCATGGTTCGCTATAATAAGTTGTATCTGGTTATATAAAAAAAATATCAAAAAGTAATACCGAGTATTAAATATTGAATAAATTGTAAATGGTATCCGAAATTAGGCGACTTTCCTCTACCCTAAAAAAATAAACTTTAGTTGCGTCTGGCTATATTTAATGAGCTGATTTCGGAACCTTTTTCCATTTTCATCGATCAGCTCGTTTTTTTGAGAAATAGCACACAGTGGTTGTATGCCTATAGTTGTAGTCAAAAAAATAATTATTGTCTAATTATTTTTTTTTGTTTACCGTGGATTGGTTCTCTATTAATGGGGCTCTAAGCCAAAAGAAGCGGATTTAAAAATCTTTATTCGTTTGTTTTTATAGGCTTCTAACTTCAAAAATGAGATTTTTTCGCATTTTTTCGATATGTTTTGATAAATTTTTTATATAAAGGTATCCTTTTGAATTTTTTGAATAATCAAATCAAATCACGCTTTTGTTGAACAGACTGTACATATAAGCTATTAATTTAGAATCACCCTGTATGGATTACATTTGATTAGTAATTTGAAGAAGCTGCCAAGTCATCGGTCGAAGATCAATTCACGTAAACAAGTATATATTCTGCCTAGGCTTATCTTAGAAAAAAAACTGCTGTATTAGAAGGTCTGCAGACTGATCTGACATAATTAATTTATAAAAAAAATCCTGTTCATTAGTCGATTCTGTTTTTGTAGAGCCTGGTAGTCGATAGAGCCATTTACATTAAAAACAAGCTGTAAAGATATCGTCGTATTACCTTAACTACCTCGTATCTCCAAACTCACAGGTTTGGACTTTTTTTGTGTCCTCTGAACACAAAAAACCGGTTTACTTTAAAATTCTTATTTTTTTTTTATTGTAACATAGACAAATATAACTGTAGTTATTTCTTGTGGACCCTTCAAGCATAAAAGATTGCAAAATTATTAGTTACGTGAGTCAAAAATTAGAATTATGGAGATACGAGCTAGTTACAGTATCTATTATTTTCAAGTTGTAACCCTGTACTGGAGATACGAGGTTGCTCAATTAAAAACTGTAAAATATTTAAGGCATGTAAAAAGTCCAAACGAATTGAGATAAAAAAAAAGAGGGGTGAAAAACCATCTTAGGGGTAATATATTTTCACTTATAAGTATCATATTATCAGATTCATATTCAGTGGCATCTAAAACCTCATATACCAACTTTTACTCGTCCCTCAGGAGGTGGAATTACATAATTTTTGTTCTAAAATTTAATATTAAGAGTTCCGATGTATTGAAATCTTCGCCGAAAAGTCAAAATCTTTGACCACGTTTTTTTCACATTTCTCGACGAGTCCAAATGTAAAAAAAAATTGCGTCCGTCTGTCTGTCTGTCTGGGTGTAAACTCTCTACCTCCATTTCTACATGAGATATCGACTTGCGGTTTTTTGCATATTGTTTCTTATCGTATTCCGAAGAGCTGGGGGTAAACGATTGGGGGTAAGGGGGTAAAAATAGGGTAAAACTCCTATTTTTAGCGTTTTTTGTTTATAATTAAGGCAATTATTATTGTATTTGGTTAATTTAGCACTTATATAAAAGATTATTTTAAATTGGTCAAAAAATGTTAGAAACAACGTTTTCCTAAAACACATTGTTTTCGAGATATTGGCGTTTAAAGAAGTAAAAGGTTTTTTTAGCATATCTCACGTATTTATAACCCGATTTCAAAAAATTATATTTTAAATAAAAGCTCTTTTTAAGCCCTTTAAAAAATGTTATATACAGTTTTTTGCTAGAATATAATGTTTTAAAGATACAGAATTTAAAATCAAACAAAACACCTAGTTTGAAATTTGCAAACTAGATGGCTCTAGTGTACAATAGTGTCGATGTTTTGACAGGGTGCTTGCAACGTTTCATTTAGTTATAAATTATAACATTATTATATTATATTATTATTATATAATATATATTATAAATTTTAATTAATTAATTAATTTGCCTAGTTAGTTCCATTAAATCTGAGCATAAAATAACACTAACATATATTGGTAAAAGTAACCAAATCATAAAGTCCAAATTCGTTTTTAACAAGACACAGTGTAATCTGACATGAAAAGTAATGAGATCATTACGACATCAAAATAAAATGTTTTCGTGCTTTTATCTTGATACGATTTTAAGAGAAAAAGTTTTCGAAGCCACAATAAGGATAAGAATACTCAATTGGACAAGGCATAAAAGATAAATAAAATTAACTGTAACTTTATTAATTAATCTCCAAAGAGTCAAACTGCCGCGGCCGTAGCTATGGGGAATGGGGGCGAGCGTCCCTCCACCTATTTTAAAAAGTTGCATATTACATTGATCCAACAAAACTTGTATATTTGATGGATTTAAAAAAATCTTGAGAAGTTGTATATTTCATTGATCAAAAACAAATGTAACGCGGCGTAACATTTTCGAGAACCCCACCCCCCCCCATTTGTTACGTAACATTTTACAAAAAGTAAAAATAAATGAAAGGAAATTTTGCTTTATGGTTTAAACCGGTTTTTAACCGGTTATTGCTTCCGTGTTTTAATCCAAAACCGGTCTGATGTAATTTTCGAAACCGGTTAACCGAAAACCGGTTATTGGCTATGGTTTTCCATCTCTAATTGTTTTTGTTTAGAGGATTTAGTTAGCTGTTAACCACTCTGTAAATGCAAATATGGTAATTTTACAGCAAATAAAGTAGGTCATATGTTACCAGCAAAGAAAGTGGTAAATTTAAATAAGTACTGTAAATTCACAGTTATCTGTGAAAATGTGAATTTGTACCTGTAATTTCACAGTAATTTAAGCATCGAATTTAATGTGTATTTCAAGCAGTATTACGGGCTTGTAATTTTCGGGAAAAAGTGCCGGCTTTTTGGACCACATGCATGAATTTTAATAATTCAATAAAAAATTATTGTACCGACAGGAAAAGAGCTGAGATTTTACTAAACCCAGTAATATTGAGGTTAATTTAATAAATATTCTAAAATTCACATTCTGACATTGTAAATTTGCTTTAATTATTACAGTTAAAAATACTGTAAGATTGACGGACAAATTTAGAGTGCCCGCCGTGTGCAATAAAATTTTCAAGGAATCCGTCTCTTTAAGCCTAGATCATTGTTAAAAACGTGATCCAATAAACATTTTTTAAGTTTATAATTTTTTAAGTGTTACACGGAAAGAAATTAGTGGGCTCTGCGCTATACATTATAAGATATTTGGTAACAGTGGCAAATTATAGTGATTTAAGCTATAGATTATAAGGGACACAATAACTAATAATGTTAAAAATAAATTGGAAACGATTATATATATTACAAACACGATTATATTTATTACAGGCACTATTATAAATTTACAGAAATTTTATTATATTATAAAAATTATTAGCACGGACAATAATTAAATCTATTTAAGCTATAAATGCCATACTATTTGTTATATTTTATTATTCACTAAACAATTAAAGTATTTCATATAAATTTTTACACTGACTGCCATAATTGTAAGAGAAAGCCTTGTATTTATATAATAAGCGATTATAATTTGCTTGGTATGTGTGTTATAGCGCTCCTAGCTATAATTTTTTTTTTCCGTGTACGTAACATTTTTACTGACACCCACCCCCCCTCTGTAACGCTGCGTAACGTTTTCGAGACTCCCCTAGCGCGTTACGTAATACTTGAACGCTCCCTTATGTAAAATATACAGGGTGTTCCATTTAAAAATCGAATGTTTGATTTATTTCCGGGGAAACCGGAAGTGCCAAAAAAGATCTAACCATGTCAAAAAATCCTAAATTATATATAATATAGTTCTTGCAAATTTCACGATCCTAGATAAAATAGTAAAGAAGTTAGTTAAGGGTGAACCACCTTCCTGAAACACCCGGTATATATTAGTGTCCGTAAAAGCTTAAAATCTAAAATAGTTGGCTGGATATTTTTCTATTCAGTGAGGGAATATGTATTACATATTTTCAAGACTTATTTATTTTTAAAGCTTTTTTTAATTTACTACTTGTATACAAAAAACCTACTTCACTTGTAATATAAAAAGAAATTTTTAATCTTGGCCTTTTAGGATATCTATACATAATCCCCTGGGAATATTGCAGTTTGCAAGTATTTAATACAGACTATTTCACAAACAATATATAGGCCAATCAAAACCTTGCATTTTTAGTCCCTTGACCAATCAGATCAAAATGAATCTGATAATTTTTGCACATGTGCAATTATCACTTGGTTACTATGGAAACAAGAAACTGTTACTGACATCTTAATAAATGTTATATTTTTAAAAAATGTGTTTTTAATTTGTGAAGCTTACCTTTAGTTGATTTATTTTTATTGATAAGCAATATAAATGCTTATTTTATTACCAAAACATCCTAGGTATAAATCCTAATGGAGCTCTCTACAACTAGAATTATGAAACAAAAGACGTCTACCCTATCTCTATCTCATTTGAGCTACACTTTCCAGCCAACCAAATAAATACTGTATTTGTTTTTCATACAACAAATACAGTATTTATTTGGTTGGCCGGAAAGTGTAGCAGTGAGCGGCACGAACGAACATAGCTAATGTGAATCTGTAAAATAAAATAATTCTACTGAAATTTAGATGGCGCCAGTAATTTCTTTAATAAAAGTAATATATTTACACTTTTCGCCCGGCCAAGTAAATATTGTATTTGTTCAACAAAGAACAGATACAGAATTTGTTTGGTTGGGTGGAAGTGGAAGTGTATGTATGTCTTCTATCCTTTTTGGGTAGAACTTTTTTCCCTGTCTAATCTAACGGGAGAAATCTCCATTAATTTCACATAATATATTATATTTTATGCACTTTCCACCTTAAACGCTTTACTTAAATCACTGATATTCATAAATTTTAATTTATTTAAAATCTAAAATGATCAAAATTTGCGTTACGTAATACTTGAACGTTCCCTATGGGTAAAGTTATCGCGTATAAAATTTACTTTCACAAGTATCGGATACTGTGAAAATTTAATAACTAATATTAAAATAAACAGATAGACGGAAATTTTTTATATATTTTTTAAAATATTATTTTTTTTTTAATTTTTGGTCATCACAATACTTTCCCTTTAGAAGAAAGTAAAAATGCTATAAAAAAGTCAAGTACTTACCTAAAGTAAATCGTATAAACAATATAGGTTTGATTTTATTCTGAAGCGGCTTCATGGGATTTAAACGTAGTAGGCGTAGATTTCAAGCACAAGATAATAGCTCCGAATCCTGCACAAAATAGGATTCAAGTACACTGTAAACAGTTGAAGGTAGAATAACAATGATAAGGGATCATTTGTAGAACTCTGCCAAAAATAGGCCCTTCACCCCGCTGTTCAACCCTTAAACGAGCACTCGCTTATTAAAAATAAAACCACACACGGAAAGAAATTAGTGGGCTCTGCGCTATACATTATAAGATATTTGGTAACAGTGGCAAATTATAGTGATTTAAGCTATAGATTATAAGGGACACAATAACTAATAATGTTAAAAATAAATTGGAAACGATTATATATATTACAGACACGATTATATTTATTACAGGCACTATTATAAATTTACAGAAATTTTATTATATTATAAAAATTATTAGCACGGACAATAATTAAATCTATTTAAGCTATAAATGCCATACTATTTGTTATATTTTATTATTCACTAAACAATTAAAGTATTTCATATAAATTTTTACACTGACTGCCATAATTGTAAGAGAAAGCCTTGTATTTATATAATAAGCGATTATAATTTGCTTGGTATGTGTGTTATAGCGCTCCTAGCTATAATTTTTTTTTTCCGTGCAGTTTTAGTTTTTTTTTACTTAGGGCAACATACAAAATACAAAAGATAAAAATATATTATTATTTTTTTTTTCACATTTCGCCATTGCTAGAACTGAGTATAAACAAAAAGGGAGAGCTAATATTACCGGCATTGCGTTATGGTGGAGTGGGGACAGCCTGTCAACAGGCGTCTTGCGGTCGCTTCTAATCAGTGTTAAATTAACCCTGATGAATGAAAGAACAGCTCGGTTTTCCCCGAGGTCTGCTCAGTATACAACACATGCAAGTCCAGAACTATAAGAATGTTCAAAAATTAAGGATTCCAGGATACAGTAGCCGTTTAAGGGTTTACCAACTTTAGCAATAAAATGAAAGGCTGTGCTTATTAAAAGTCTACTCGTCAATTTAAGACTAAATTTACTTTGGACTTTTTTAAATCATGTTTGTTTTATGCTAAAATTTTTAAATAATTAATTAACCCTTTAACGGTCTTTGTATTTATTTATTTATTTGTTTATTGTGGTTTTGAGGCCTACTAATAGGTAGTTTATATCATAATAGAAAGTTTATAAAGTAAAAATTTTGCAGGTGCTTTAAACTTACTCAGTATTTGAAAATTCTTATAGTTCAAACTAATTCCGATTAACGTAACTTTTTCAGGAAAAATTACTTTTATTATAAGGATCAATTCTACTTATTTTAAAAGTAATCCCTCAAAACAAAAAAAAAAGTTATGGGGGGTTAAATTTTAAAAAAAGAAAAACGAAAAAATCTGAAAGACAATTCCGATTCCGGAAAAATTACTTTTATTATAAAGATCAGTTCTACCAATTTTGAAATGTTTTTAGTTTTTTGGAAAAAGAAAATAGAGAAAAAAAAAATTTAATTATTTTTAAAAATTTTTTGTTTGTCAAATAAAGATCAAGTATTTGGGAAAATTCAATATACCATTTACTGTGAATAATATATAATGGAATGTATAGCATTACATATCTTCACGGCTTGTTATATCGAGTATCTGTTATGTTAAATCCAGAACTTAATATAAGTCGTCTCAAATAGATTAGTATACTCCGTCCAGTTATGCAAGATAGTAAGGGACGCGGCCCGTTTTACACCACAGAGCGCATATATAGCATAATTATGCATAAATCGTAGTGTATCAAAAATTTAACAGATGTCGGTACTGTTTTCCTGGAAAGGGCCTATCCAAAGACTCGCATAACAAGCATAGTACATAACAATGCGGTGCCAGGATTGGCTTAATGTGTCGTCATGTATCTTGTAATTGTTGTTATGCGAGCCTCTGGATAGACCTTAAGTTGTAATTGTAACCTAAAAATTTGACGTTTTCCTTGTGTTCAATGTAATTTACGTTGGTAAAATATGTAGAATATGCTAATTTAGCGTGAGTGTATGAAGAATAAACCAAAAAATTACCTTTTTCAATACCATACAAATAAACATTAAGTATAACCATTTTTTATGTAACTTTCTCTTCTTTTATTAGCTTTAACGACCGTTAATCATTGTCAGACAAAAAATGTCACAATATTTTATATGTTTAAAGGTACGAGTTTTTAACCAATGATGTAGCTTAAAAATCAAGGGAATTTTAAACTACTATCTTGCATAATTGGACGGACTATAGTAGTGACAACAAAAATGTCAGATTATCACAATATCAAGCGTGTTTACACACTGTCTAGTAGACAGATATAGGTTAGGATAAATAAAGAAAATATAAGTAGGGTCTGATTGTGGCCTAATATCTGCTTTTACAGATGGTCAGTCACGTAGGTAGCATATCTCGTTTAATAGTCACGTTTCTCATCAAAATTGCTTGATATTATGCCAATATTGGGTAGACATTTACTTATGTTCTTGTTCTTGAGAATTTTTTTTACGATTATTTGTAAATAATCATTTTTTCACCACCGTTTATACGGAACATAAATAAACAAAGTCTTAGCCATAGGGAGAAAAAAAAAACCCTCATATCGAAAAATTTAGTAAATTGAAGAAAAAAGATTTGGTAATTTTTTATTAAAGCGTTGCCAAAAATTGAGGCGTCCTTACTTATTTCTCTGGGAAAAAAGTTGGTAATTTGTCAGTCAAAAAAAAAGATGTTTCTTTAAAGTAAAAGTTGGCAAAATTGTGCCTTATCCCTTGCCCCATAAACTATTTTCGCTACGGCTCCGGTAATATATTTTTTTTTATTTCCTGAATTCTAGGGCAAAGTAGTATATAGGGTGATCAATAACTGGCTTGCCAAAATTTAAGAGGTGATTCTACATCCAAAAATATCAGGAAAATTTACTATTTCCGGAAATGAGCCCTAAGGGGTGACAATATTAGAAACATGGCAATAACTGGCTCACCCCCCTTGACTTGACCTTTAAATTTGTGGTCTTAGCTGCCAGGGATATCCGACCAACCAATCTCGTATTCTAATTTCTCTATAAAACACAGGATCTGCTATTAGGCAGGTTTGGGATATCCCATTCCTATGTTTTGAATTTTAACCTCTAACCTATGTAGGTTGTAAAGCCCTCACCCCCTTATTTAACGAATAACACTTTGACAATGAGCAGCACTCGGCCTATTTCCAGTACTCGCATAGGCGCCGCTTCGACTCTAGAATTGAAGCGAGGTTTTAAATATTTACATTTTTATTTCTTTTTATCTTGATTTTTTTTAATGATTCCATTTAAACGAGTAAGGTGGGAAAAATGTAATGTAATGTAAATAAAAATTAAAAACTTTCGTATTCTTAAAAGATAAAAATCGAATATCGGTTTTTTCTTTGAAAAACACCGATATATATACATATCTATAGTTAATATGTATAGTCAATATTGTTGTGTGTAACAAATTAGTGGTAAAATGTTTCGATTTAGAGGCCTTTATAAAAATTTCCCTTATAATTCGGCAAAATTATTCCGTAAGCCTATGTTTCTGGGTTTATTTTCAACGTTGATGAGTTATAACTGAGTTTACGCCGACTATTGAGGTATGGAGTAGATACTATTTTTCTAATGTAGATATTTATCAGGAAAATATTCAAATTTCATTAAATTTGACCCTGGGTTCTCTTTAAGAAATCCTCTACCTAGTCCGTTATCCTAAAAGGTGCCGATATATTTATTAATGTGAATTAAATTAATTTCCAAAACTACTACTCCCATGGGACAAATATTTACTAATATTGTTTGACAAACATTCTCAGGATAAATGGAAAGTCCATTATCCCCGACGTGACCTGGTGGCCTAATCGGTGGCTCCTTTGTGGCTCTTTACTATACAGGTAAAAGTGTGACTCGTCTCACTATGTCATATTGAGATTTAGAAAGTAACCATAACCCAGATAGCACAAAGTGATACTATGAACGCCCAATGGACGTATGTTCATGGACGGCTGTATGTCCACAGGATGACCATTTTTTCTCTATGGACGTCCCATGGACATCCGTTCAGAGTCCAGATCAAACCATCCATCCAGCATCCATAGGACTTGCTTTTTTGCTTACTTAACTGGTTTTTGCTACTGTGAAAAACTGTTATTTAACATTGCAAGTTTGTTGTTGTTTGTTTGTTTAGGGAAAATCTGCCAAAGGCTTTTTCGACCACTTAGAATATACTTAGTAAGCTAAAATTTGGTACACATGCTCGTCTGACAATACAATTTTATATAAAATTTAAAAAATCCATTTATTACCCACGAGATAATTTTAAACTAAAATTAGGTTACATACTCATCTAGTGATAATCAAATTTTAAAATAAATTTTACATCCCCCCTTAACTTCCCATCCCCACATGCGTATAAGACTATAGTCTTATAAACTCATGAGTTTACCCTCTCTCTGATTTACCCACTTAGAATAAACGTAGAGAGCTGAAATTATGGGGGTAAAATGGACACTGAATGGACCTCCAGTAATAGTCGTATAAAGGATGTAAATATATGGAAGTACACAGTACATCCATTATTAGTCGGTGGACCAATGTACTTAAAAGGGATCTAAAATGGACGTCCATTGGACGACCGGTGCTATATGGGAAGTGGCTAAACGATTTTGGCAATATGATCACATTATCTATTTAAACTAGTTAATTGTACTATTCTCCATTAGGTTTAAGCATTTTTTTTCAAATGTAATTTTTTTATAATGAAGTGGCTTAGCATTTTTCCTAACGGTGCAGAAATTTCGATTTTACACGTTTTGTGATGTGAAAGTACTTAATTTGGAATAAAAATTACAATTTTATTTCTAGAAGGGCTACAATTTGTCACAAGGTTTGGAATAAGACTAGAGATAAAATCGTAAATATACGGATTATAATCAATTCAAATGGGTGTACCGTGCTGGAAATTAATGACTTTTATTTAACGTGTTGTTGAGACACAAAATTAAAAAAAGTTATGGTGCAAAGCTGTGCGAACTATAAGCGATGACACAAAGTGTTCGTAAAAACATGCCGAATAGGCCTATATTATTAAATTTTCCCGCTCTGGTCCGCGTCCTTAAATTTTTTTAGTGATACCTTACTTATTATTTATAATGGAATAATTTTTTTGCATAAAATAAATAGTTATTTATGGTACTAGTGGGTAAAGTAAGATATTGCCCATGAGAAAATTAACCTGCGAGGCGTCAGCCAAGCAGGTTAATTTTCGAGAGGGCAATATCGGTTTACCCATGCCATACAAGGTTATATCCAATAAATAGCTTAGAAATTCATATTTTTATTAAAAATTTTAATGACATTTACGAGAAAATTATTTGACAAGTGACAGTTGAGTGGGTAAAATAAATAATTATCCACTCAATAAAGTAAAAGCCACGCGGGAGTTATTATTGAGTTTATCCATTTAAAATGAAGCTGGTAATTGTCTCATTATCTGTATGTATTGGATAAATAATGTTTAACTCCCTACAAAAACATATGTGACTATTCTGCCCTGCTCAGCTGAAAGGTCCTATCTATATAGGTTTAACATACACAGATAAGACCTTTTAGCTTAGGGAGGCAGTATTAGTTTCTAAGATATAGGCATTTTAATAAATGTTGATATATTTATACTTTAATTAGATATCAAATTTTGATACTAGTACAATTTCAATCATAGGTAAAATTAATTTCAATTAATTTTTTTTTCATTAATTTCTGACACTGGTGGGGCCAGAAAAACAGTCCGATCCAAAAATACAGGGAAAGTGAAGAATTGGTAAAAAATCGAAACGAAAAAAATAATTGATATACATTTCAAGTTTTTATTTTTCATTTTGATTCAATTAAATAAACTGTGAATGGTAGGGGAAGTCAGGTTTAACTGGGCTACAGGGTTAACTGGTCCACCTGGATTTTATCAACTTTTTTATTAGTATTGGCGCCTTAGGGCATATTTTAGTGATATTTAGTTAGTAGTATTATTTAAAGTATTATGACGGACCGTGTTGTCCACGTGTAAGTTGTAGTAAAGAAAGTTAATTTTTTTCGATGAAAAGTGGGCATTTTAACTTTAACTTTCATTTTTTAATTAATACTTTTTTATTAATAGGAGGATCTAGACTAATATTTTACCTAATATACTGAGTATTTTATTAATTATTCTGCATAATTTCCGCCTTCTAATATCTTATTAGTAATAAAATTTTATGATTTTATTCAGTGGTGTCAATCAGGGTTAACTGGTTCGGGGTTAACTGGACCACTTATGTAAATATTAATTAGTTCGAGGTTAACTGGGCCATGTCCAGTTAACCCCAGACCAGTTAACCCTCAGATATATCTAATATTTAACATATTATGTTGTCTATTTTTATGTTAGAATTAAATTTTATTTGATTTCAAATCGTTTTTATTCACAATAATTACAATACAATACATTTTTGTTAGTGGACCAGTTAACCCTGAGTAGTGGTCCAGTTAACCCTGGCCTATGGGGTTAACTGGTACAGCGGTGTTAACTGGTTTATCGTTAATAACTTTTTTTATATAAATAATATTTGTCTGAAGTATTAATATGTTCTAACTATAGTATTAATCTACCTTTTCCTATAGAAAATATTTAAAAATTGTTTACAGGTTTTTCAAAAACTCGATATGAAGAAAAGCGGTCAAGTTAACCCAGACTTCCCCTATATAATGGAATACCAAACATTACATATCTTCACTGCTTGTTATTATTTAACAATGACTTGCATAGTCACAATTATTTATCAATGGGTTAAAAGCAGTTCCTGGGCCACAAGGCTGGACATGTGTTACCCCATTTACGCAGTTCAGGAATTTTCTACAATCATTTGGGTGTTTTATCACTCCCGAAAATCCTTCAGGACATTCTGCATTTCTGGTTTGATAAATTTTTGCCCCATTCACCTGTTGATATCCGCTAACATGCTGAAATCCACTTCCAACATTTACATAGACCTTATAGTCTTGTGGATCTGAAAATAGTTATTTATGGTACTAGTGGGTAAAGTAAGATATTCGGTTTACCCATGAGTGCCATACAAGGTTTTATCCAATAAATAGCTTAGGAATTCATATTTTTATTAAAAATTTTAATGACATTTACAAGAAAATAATTTGACAAGTGACAGTTGAGTGGGTAAAATAAATAATTATCCGCTCAATAAAGTAAAAGCCACTCGGGAGTTATTATTGAGTTTATCTATTTAAAATAAAGCTGGTAATTGTCTCATTATCTGTATGTATTGGATAAAATATATTACAGGTCGACTCGGAAAAGTATGATTTTCCGGAAGACTTATATACTAGAATTTAGAATAGAATTAGAATTTTTATTTATTGTAGAATGATACAAATAAATGTATATTACATACGTCAATCTTACAAAATAACTAAAAACAAAAAAATAAAAATAATTTAACAAAAAATAAATACAATTTAAATTAATTTAACAAGAAGTTAATATTTGAACAAATCGTCGATTTTATTACCTATAACAGGTAATATTTTATTTAATAGATATTTACGATACAAGTGAGCGGACAGCATCATTAAGGGGGTTAACTCCCGGTATTGTACAATATTTTATCTATATAATATAGTAATAATGCAGTTTAAAGGATTTTTTTAAATTTAGAAAATTTTGGGAAATACGACCCTTCAAAATTTTGCTTTTTGAATTTTCGATAAATCAAAAATTCATAGTTTCTTATCGGTAAGACATAGGACAATATTTTTTTATATTTTATACAAAAGTCTATATTAATAAAAAAATATATTTTGAAAAAAATATATCTATATACAAACATATCTATAAAACAAAAAATCAAAAAAAAAACTTTTTTCATTCATTTAAGTAAAAAAGAGCATTATCCTAAAAATATGTGTTTATGACTTCAGCAGTCAGATCTAGAAGACATTTTTTATAGCGTATTAAATCCCGAGCTGCGTAGCAGCAAGGGATTTAAGGGTGCGAGGCTATAATAGTCTTCTCTACAGTAGTTTATATATTAGTTTTTTCACTACTAGAACTATTTAACTATTTTTGTTTAGATAATAAAATAAATTATTAACAGAAATGATATTTCTTGAGCAAGAGAATTAATCAAGATTCTGTATCCAGACTTGGGCAAGACTTTAGCAAGATTCTGGAAGCCGAGCGTTAAGCAATACTTTGTCAAGTCTGTTCGTCAAGTCTGTAGCAAGCAATTTGACAAGCAATTTGACAAGATTCTTGGTCAAGAATCTTAACCTACTCTAACAAGTACGATTTGATCATGATAGAGATCGCTTTTCGATTTCTTGTCAATTTCTCTTGCTACATACTTGCTCAAGACTTGTCCAAGACTTTTGTCTAGAGCAATTCCTTGACAATTCTTGAGAAAGAATCTGTCGACAGTATCTTGTGCCAGAATTGTCAAAATCTGGATGCAGTTACTTGATCAAGAAAAATTGTTACTAGGGAAAGCTGAATTATAAAAGTTTTCAAATGTTTTATGTTTCCAATATTTTAATATAACTTTTTAGTTGATATTCTGACTTTTTGATGAGAAAATTTAACATGCAAGTCGCTCTAAAGGGGGAAATATATAGCCTGTTCCAGAACTCTCGTACAGGAATTTGAGGGTATATTAAAAACCCTCTGGAAAATATAAAAAAAAATCAAAAAAAATCCGTCTTCATTACTAATTAAAAAGGAAGCTATTTAATCTGAACAATCCTGTTGCTGATGTTAAATCACATATAAATTAGTTTTTCCCTACTTATTAGTAACTATGGTTGCATTTTAATTGTTGAGGCGTGCATTGTTTGAGACTTTCAACTTTAGAATCTTTTTAGGTTATTATATTTTAACAAAACGGACAGAGGCTATCAAATATTCTATTTTTATAGGGTCACTCCATCCGGCGGTGGTTTTTTGACATTAATAAATATTTATGCCACATTAATCACCATGTTAACATACAGAATATGTACCTGCAATAATTAAATTTGCTTCCATAGCTAAAAACTCAACTTTTAAAGGTAATTTAACATCAGCAACAGTATTGGTCCACTTAAAGCGTTCTTATTTTTGAATTGAACGAAGATGGATTTTTTTTGACATTTTTTTCATATTTTCCAGAGGGTTTTTAATATACCCTCAAATTTCTGTACGCGAGTTCTGGAACAGGCTGTATTATAAAATATTTCTTAAAAGTTTTCACTATGAAAGATGCAGTAAATTTTAATTAAAATCATGCTAATATTTTTAATAGTATTAAAGTAGAAAATACCTTCATAAACTTTCATCAAAATTAAACTAATAAATATAACTAACTGCATACTTAAGTTATTCTTCATTGTTCAATGAATAATAAAATAATATATTAATAATAATTATGTTTTAAGCTAAATAAGTTTGCTGGAAAACAATATATCTTCACTCAAAGTGCAAGAAGGTCCAGAGGCGCCCACTTTTCAAAATCCCAGGGGAGTCCAAAATTTTTCAAAGTAACTCCACACAAAGGTTATTAATTTTTACTAAATGAAAAAAGACTAAAAATTTATTTAATAATTGTGAAGCTTTTATAATTTTTAAAAGTATAGACAATATTTTAAGGGGGTCATGGAGGGGCCATGCCCAGTGCTATGATTGATATTAAATATCATTTTTGTAAAACAATTATTATTTAACAATAGATCCCTAGAATGCGCATCTTTGTAATATATAGGGCACAGTGCACTTCTGAGGGGTGTTTGCCGAAAAATCCCAAACTTTAGTTTTTCTATATATTCCTTAATTGAATTTACTAACTTAATCATAATTAAAATGAATAGAAACAAAAAATGCCTTGCTGTCTTTTTAGATCTAGCAAAGGCATTTGATACGGTTGATCATTCCATACTTATTCATAGACTTCAAAAATTGGGCATAAGAGGAGTAGCTTTGGACATCTTCAGGGACTACCTGTTAAATCGTTATCAGCGTGTGAAACTGCTTGACACTCTGAGTGACCCTTTACTGATTACTAGGGGCGTCCCTCAAGGAACAGTATTGGGTCCCATTCTTTTTCTTATTTATATAAATAGAATTTTTTCTATCAGAAACTTGGAGTGTCATGTCTTTTCATACGCTGATGACACAGCCTTGGTATTTGAAGGTGATTCCTGGGATCAAGCACATATTAATGCCGAAACTGGTCTAAAAGTTGTAAAAATGTGGTTGGATACGAGTCTTTTAAGTTTAAATACAGACAAAACAAAATATCTAACGTTTTCCTTGACTGATGCAGGTCAGCCAAAAAATAGTATAATAAAATTACACGAGGATAATTGTTTGCAAAACTGTACCTGTTCAGTTATAGAGCAAGTTAAAAATGTAAAGTACTTGGGTGTTCTTGTTGACCGAAATTTAAAGTGGGGAGACCACATAAATTATATTAATAATAAACTTAAAAGACTCATATAAAAATTCTATGATCTGCGAAATGTGCTTGACCCTAGAAATCTAACCACTGTATATTACGCATTTGCGGAGTCCTTGTTAAATTACTGCGTTCTGATATTGGGTGGTGCTTTTGACAATAATTTAAAATGTCTGGAAGTCACTCAAAATTATTTAATTAGAATTCTTTTTAAAAAACCCAGTAGACACTCTACAGAAAATTTATACAGAGAAGTAAACATTTTACCCATAAAAAAACTCTATCAAAGTAGGTCTATATTATGGACTATAAAAAATTATGAAATGTCACAAACACCTACACATGAATATTCCACTAGAAATGATTCTGGAAATACTTTAACCTTACCATTCTTTAAAAAAACCGGTTTACAAAAATTTTATTTACGATGGCCCAAAATTATACAACTCGCTACCCAATGATATCAAGGAATTAAAGAATAGCAAAAAAATTAAAAACAAACTCAAAAATTATCTATTAGTTACACTCTAACTTATTTTTTTGGTTGGAATTGAGTATTATAGGGCTACATTTTTAACTTAGTTATTAATTTTTATATATATATATATGTATGTATATGTGTGTATATATATATATATATATATATATATATATATATATATATATATATATATATATATATATATATATATATATGTGTATATATGTGTATATATATTTTTTTATATGTTCTAATTATTTCGTCCTCAAAGTCAATTTCTATTTATTAATCTTTGTGCGACGGGAAGGGTGGTGAAAGTGCGAAAAAAAAAAAAAAAAAGAAAAATAAGATAAAAATGTTAATTGATACAATAAATATAATTTATATAGGATCCGCACACAAACAATGTTTAGGCGGATCACCATCATTGTATAAAACACAAAATGTATAATATAATCTAAATAAATAAATAAATAAATAAATAAAATAAATAAATAAATAAATTCTTGTTATTTATGTAGTAACTAACGATTTAAGAGCAAAATTAAAAAAATCTATCGGTTAGTTTTTTTTTTTAGATTTTTTTTTATAAAAATCTGCACCTATTTAATTATTTGTCTGTATCTCAGCTATTTCGGATTATAATAAAAATATTATTAAAAATAAAATAAAGACTGCTTAATTTTCTACAAAAAAAGTAAATACATTTTTTTATATCTTTTGCCGTTCTGTCACAATACGTGATTAAAGTTTGAAGTAAAACAAAAAGTATAAATTCATTTTTATATTTATCGAAAACTTAGGCAGCGTTACAGAGGGGGTGAGGGTATATGGAAAAATGTTACGTAACACTTAAAAAATTATAAACTTATAAAATGTTTATTGAAATTGTTCAATGTTTTTAAGTAATGTGTATGAGCGAAGCCCATGCCCAAGCCTAAATTCATTGTATAAACATATATTTATGTGACGACAAACATAAAATTTTGGAGAAAGTCTGTACTGAACCAGGAAACAATGAATCCGTGCCATGTTCTTTATATAATTGTATTTTCTATAACTAGTATGGAATAGACAATATTCCGCGAGAGCGAAAAGGTTGTCATACGAGCCGGCAGGCGAATATGACGGTCCCGCGAGCGCGGAATGACTATACCATACATGTTGTAGACTATACTTTTTCTTCGACTGCAAATATGAAACACTGTATGGCTTTAAACAGCGGACAAGGTTAAAAACAATGTTTTTTTGTGACTCGACATTGTAAATGCAACAAAAAACATATTTTTACATAAAGCAATTAATTTTATTTAATAATTTTGTCAACTCAGTACTTAAAAAAGATTTTTATTTAATTTTAGCACATATTTACAAATTATAATGCAAAAATTGAAGGTTATGTCAGATTGCTGTGACAGATATCAGGTTTAAATATTTAACAATAGATGGAGCAGTTTTAATTTTTTGAACTAAATTGATAAAAAACTGGTCAAATATTAAGAAAAACTAATAAACTATGTAATTTTAGCACAAAACTTTAAATTGCATTAAATTATTCAATGTTTCATGGTAAAATGTATATATATATATATATATTTGCTAATTTTGCTACAGTTTTCTTTACTTTTATAAACAAGAGATGGCACTACATGTGCTCGTTCTAACACTTGATATGGAATATTCATACCGTATCTAGAGCTAGAATGGATTCATTCTGTGTTTGAAAGGTATTTGCTTACATTCTAAAGCAGTCGTGAAAAAAGATATTTTTAATTCAAGTATTTGTTTTTATTTGTAATATTTGCAGAAAATAAACTGTAAACTATATTTTGCTTTTAAATAAATTATTATTTTGTTGATAGCAGTAGGTATTATAAATTAAAGTAATCTTCTTTTAAGAATCGTGGCCTTTTCCTTTAAAATTTTTAACTTGAATAATAAGTGAAAAACAATTAATTTAATCTTACACATTTCTTAAAAAAAAAGCCGTGAAGATTATGCTACGCATTCCATTATATACTATTCACGGTGGATGTTTTACTGAATTTTCCATAATAACGCAAGTTAAAACTATTCAATTTAAAAGCTAAATAAATAAATTTATAAAAAAGAAAAAAAAAAAAAACAAAAAAAAGTGGCTGGTGGTGTACTTAGAACTTGGAATCTTTTATATTTGAGTTAACTCGCTTAGCTGTACACCATTGAGCCTGTTAATAGTTATTTATGGTACTAGTGGGTAAAGTAAGATATTGCCCATGAGAAAATAACCTGCGAGGCGTCAGCCAAGCAGGTTAATTTTCGAGAGGGCAATATCGGTTTACCCATAAGTGCCATACAAGGTTTTATCCAATAATTAGCTTAGGAATTCATATTTTTATTAAAAATTTTAATGACATTTACAAGACAATAATTTGACAAGTGACACTTGAGTGGGTAAAATAAATAATTATCCACTCATTAAAGTAAAAGCCATGCGGGGGTTATTATTGAGTTTATCTATTTAAAATAAAGCTGGTAATTGTCTTATTATCTGTATGTATTGGATAAAAAATATTTTTTAAGTTTACTACATGTATGTACTGTATAGGGTGTAACAAGACCATGGTACATCCCATGCGCGCCCCAAGGGGGGCAGGGAGGCGTCACCCCCCCCTGGATTTTCAGATATATATTATTTTGTTTTGTTTTTAACTATTTTAAAGTGTTTGGTCTTTTAGATTTCTAATAAAATTGTCTGCACTAGTAGCTTTAGAACATACCATTAATTATCATGTTTTCATCATGTGAAATCAATTTTCTTCACCTATAGCAATAATAATTTTTTCTCCTAGTAGGAGTAAATATTATAAACAACTGATTTCTGTCAATTTAGATGTTTCAGTTTTTTGTGCAATTTTTACTAATTAAACTCAAGAAAAGAGCTTTAAATAACTTTTTATTTATTAAATATAGTTAATTACAATTATTACCAATTAATACAATCAATAATTAGCTAAATATTATGAAAAAAAAAAAATAAATAAATTTTTAAACGTCAGTTTAAATTATTTATTTGAGCAAATGTCATTAATCAAGGCTACTTGATTTTTATCAAAATTTTAAGAAATATCATTTCTGTTAATATTTTATTTTATTATTTGAATAAAAATAGTTAAATAGTGCTAGTAGTGAAAAAACTAATACAGTGCGGTCCAAAAGTCACCCCCCCTCTTAACTTTTGAACGAGTTGAGATATCAATTTCAAATTTAGAACTCTTAAATAAGACAACTTAAACTCTCTTTAAGCATATATTTGATACTTTTATCTCTTAAAATGTGAGCAGGGGGGCATGGGGGAAAATTTTTTTAAATAGAAAGGGGTGATACATCATTTTAAAGCCTTTAAAATTCTCTATACAACCATATATTTAAAAAAAAATTAAACATGTTTTTTAAGGTTTTAATTTTTCAGTTTTTTGTGCTAAAAAAATAAATTTTTAAGTTTTTTTTTTGTTAATTTTTATTTATGTCAACTAAAATTAGTTTAAAAGTATAATTTACTTTTTTTCATTATGAAATTAGGCATTTTTAAAAAACTGTTTGGATTTTTTAGAGAAATTTTGACAAAAATACCCATTTTCAACCCTATTTTAAACCCAAAAAAAAAATGTTTAAAAAAAATAAAAAATTTACAGTTAAATGGAGAATTTTATAAGCTTTAAAATGATGTATCACACGACCCACCTTTCCATTTAAAAAAATGTCGCCCCATGCCCCCCTGCCCACATTTTAAGAGCTAAAGGTATCAAATATATGCTTAAAGATAGTTTAAGTTGTCTTATTTAAGAGTTCTAAATTTGAAATCGATATCTCAACTCGTTCAAAAGTTAAGAGGGGGGGGGGGTGACTTTTGGACCGCTCTGTATATAAACCACGGTAGAGAAGACGATTATAGTCTCGCTCGGCTATAAAAATGTCTTCTCTACCTTGGTATATAATTACTATTATTAACTATTTTTCAACTAAAACTGTATAATCGAAAAATCCACTGAGATTGGTATTTTCCCATATGGTATACAAAATAGTGCCCTCAATAAATCCATAGTAATATTCTCCTCTGTAGAACGCTCGACCAATGTAATTCGGTTTTGAGGAATCCGGGTTCCGATAAGATTGTCCACCAATAACTGCTTTTTTGTTAGCTATATCTTTTTCCAGAGTCTTATAATTTGTTGTAAGCCAATAAAGTTTCGTTGGTTTACTTGAGCACAAGATCTAAAAGAAATACAATAAGTTAATTTTGTGTATACCTACTATACAGGGTTTTTTTTATATTTTCTCAATAAATTATGATTTACAAAAGTTTTATTGTTTCTAAGAAGTTTTAAAATTCTTTGATGTTAGACAGTAGCTAATTAAGATTTTTAATGACCAAACGATTTACATTCTATATTAGCTCTTGCAAATATTCAAAAACTCATGCAGATGCAACTCCAGCATCAGTGAGCAAAGTCTCACTCCCCCAATTATCATTCAAACTAATTCTATTTTAGACAAATGAGCCATAGGCACTGCGCCTGTCTCTTAAAGATCCAAACAAACTACACAACACCAGAAAATAATTACTCTAAGGGGCTGTCCATATATTACGTAACGCGCCTAGGGGGGAGGGGGGGTCAGAGAAATTGTTACAGTTTGTGACAGGGGGGAGGGGGGGTTCTGGGTAAACGTTACGTAACGGAATTTAATAAGTTTAATGTTTATTTCTTAAGCTTGGCAGATGTATTTTTATTTCACACAAAAATTGACCAAACTATGCATATTTAAATAATATTGTAATCAGTAAAAAAACTGTTGACATTGATATTAAAAAAAAATCTTACGGCCCTGTTCTTGCGTGATCTTGCCGATGAATCATCGGCGATGATACATTTTCGCGCGGAATGTGTACTCACAGAACACCAATGTGTGTACCTAAGCCAATGTCTAACAAACACTCAAGAAACAGAACGATCTGTAATGCCTTTTGTAGACTTGGAAACACACATGACTTGTCCATGGAAAAATAACTAATATTAAGTTTTTGTATTTTAGTATCCTTTATGTACATTAAGTGCTGTATGTATTATTATAATATATATGTATTATTATAATAAATATGTATCATTTTTACACCGTACGTAATATATGGACAGCCCCTAAGTTGTGCGTATCAATATGATATCTCCTGAATAATCAGTCTACGAAATAAGTGTCAATATGACACTCGATTCAGTTTAGTCTCGGTAGAATTTAGTTAAAAGTTTACTCAGTTTAAAAATAGTTATGGACACTTTTTTCCCATTGGCAACATAGTGTACCGCGGCACTTTATTTTTGAATAAAAACAGGCTTGGATCGATACATCTTTAAATTTTGCACTTAAAGTTTAGATCGATACATCTTTAAATTGTTAGTCTGTTGCCAAAATTAGGTTTAAATCTTACTTTTAAAGATAAACTGCTTCTTCCTGGGCTTGTTGAGGAGTTTCCCCAGGGAGCATATAATTGTTTGTCACAGGATCTCATTATGTCAGACAATAAACCTGGATATTTAGGAAAATAAGCTTGTCCTATAAATAATTTGTCTGAAGATCGTTCTTCAGCTACGTAGGCATCATATGGCATAGACCCTTCCCAGTCCTTCCAATAATAATCTGTTAAGAAAAAGAAAAATATTTGAATCATTTGGCTAAAAGTTATGTCAACTAACCATAATTTTTTAAAATTTATTAAAAAAAAAATAAATTTGGTTTTTCAAAAATAAACGAATACCGGCGTCTAGGTATTAGTAGGTATACTTATTTTTCATACTACCCTCTATGAAAATAACATTTAGCACACTCTTTTGTTCTTTAGAAAATGCCTCATATCGCACTAGTTTGATATTTTTATATCACAATCGTGTGATATTTATGTATGGAAGTTTATATCTTTTAAGTGTTTTAATCCAAATATTTCTGTTTTTCATATCAAAAATAGAAACTGTAGTTATAACTTTACTATTTTGACCATTACTGTCTAGTCTAGATTTTATAAAAATTACTTAATTTTTTATTTAGTTACCTTACATTACATAAAATACATCAAAATACACAGTATTTTTCTTATGAAATGTAAAACAGTACAATTTTACTGTCTTATATAGCAGCAGAACCACAGAACACTAATTTAATAAGCAAACTCAAGTTTGCATTTATTTAGGAATAGGCAACCCATTAAACAGCTATGTATTGTATTAAATATAAAACCAAGAAAACTAAAGCTAAATGAAAATCATATTTCCTTTTTGACATACCTACATATATAAATTTGTATGCTATTTATAATTATTATATCGCTTGAAATATGTCACTTTCTACACTAGTTATTTAATATACTATTTCGGGCATATTTAAAGATTCCGACATATATTTAATTAGGGACACTTCATCTGATTTTGTTTTGTTTTTTTGGTTAATTGGACTGTTTTAGCTCTGTACTTGGTTTGTTATAGCACCAACCCATACAAATACCCGTGGTGACGATAGGGCACAGATAGAGCACGATAGAATACGATAGGACACAGAGCAATACCAAGGCCGAAACCGAGCCTTGGCCCACGACTGACATGCCATGGCAACCGAGTTTTGAAAGCCCACTGAGCATTGCACAGTAGGCTGTGCTCCGAAAAAAATAATTGTGGCCCACGGGATCGAAAAGGCTTCCTTGGTTTGGAATTGGCTACCCCCACCCCCTTCCAACAAGGGGGGTGTTAGGGGGGTAGCCAAAATATAAAATCTCTACAGCCTTTAATAACGCGAGAAACGGGGTATGAAGTGTATGAATTTTGGTCAATTTGTGTGATATATTTTATGGACGACCCCTAAAACGTAATTTTTTTGAAAAACTTTTACAGTTCGAAATGTTCGTTTTTTCAGTGCAATTCAATGGAGCTAATATGTTTGTTTTTTGAATCCTATGTGCTGTTAACAACGAACTAATAACTCTTCTCTCTAGAATAGGCATTTTATTTGTATAAACTGACAAAAACGTAGCCAACATATACATTTGTCTGTCTTACTCACACAGCTTTGTTCTAACAGAGACAACAATAACAGTTACTGGTAATTGTTATTGTTCAGGCCTGAATATACCTACTATTTGTTTAAAAACTAACCGAGATGTTGGCGATACTTTGTATTAACGGTATGCGTATTCTAGAGAGAAGAGTTTTTAGTTCGTTTGGAGAGCAGTTTTTAGTTCGATGGCTGTTAATGAGGTACCTATTTCTTTGTCAACAGCTTTTCCGTTTTCAAAACAGACAAAATATGACAGACTGCCATAAATATTATGATAAGCATATGATAATATATGATAATATTATGATAATAATAAACTTATTAAAAAAAATAATAATAATAATAGGATATTTTGGTTTCTTTACAAGTCTAATTTTTAGTTCAAACCACAAAAAAAAATCCCCCCCCCCGTACCTGTATCTGTCAACAATCCGAAATTTCCAGTATACGTTTGTATAGCACTGGTACACGACTTGAAATTTCTTATCTACATGTTTGTTTATTTTCTTGTATTTCGAATACCCATTATGTATTATATATTTATTATTTCAATCCCTAATTCTTATATTTTAACGAAGAAAACGTAACTTACTGTAAGTACCATATTTTTTACCTTTTTATTGCTTATACTGATGATAATGCCACGTTAATATAAAGATTTGTTCTTATACGAGGTTTTATTAAATTAAACCGTATTTTAAATGTTTTTATTTCTATGTTTAGATTATAATGCATAGTTTAATATAATTAATCAATGCCTTTTTTGTCTGCAATTTTAAACATTTTTTTTTATTACATATAAAAAAAGAATCATATTTTATTATTTTATTAACCAATTTTTAAACTTATATTGTTTTCTTTCTGGTTCTTTGAATTGTTAAAAAGTTATAACATAATTGTTACATTTCTTGTAGTGTGCCTTTTGAAGAAGTTGGAATAAAGCCAACGAAACGTCGGCAGTTTTAGTAAAAAAAACGTTTTTTAATATAAATAACCCTAATCCAACCATCTACTATCTAAGTGCCACTTGCACCAATGATGGTTTAACTTTAAACTTGGATTAAATTGACGGATGGCCAATCAGAACGCAGCATTTTAAACTTAAACTCGGTTTAGCTGAGTTAATCCCGTACCAAAATTTGGTGCAAGTGGCCCTAATAAACTTATAGTTTTACATTTTGCAAGTAACCCAATTAAATGAATATCAAAAATTTACTTAATATAATCTCAGTTATTTTATGCATAACAGGACATTATCATATCACATAGGTGTGAATAAAATTTATATTTCATATGGCCTATTTTTTATTGAAATTGCCTTCGCCTCTAGGTTGTTGTAAATTTATAAATTATGACTTGATTATACAAGAGAAGAAGTATATTTGTGAACTGGGGAACGTTCAAGTATTACTTAACGCAAAATTCAAATTAATTGTAATAGTATTTAAACGTCAAACCAAACCGATATTATATTAAACTAAATTAAATTGTTTGATATTTACAAATTTAAAAAATATATATAAAACATTTTACTATTCCTTAAAACGACTTTTGTTTGATTAACGCAGTCGTCCCTCCGAAGTGACTTATCGATTTCGTGCTTTTAAGCACTCTTCAGAGCCACATATCGGTAGTAGGGACAACTACGTGCTAAAAAGCACGAAATCGATCAGTCACTTCGGGGGGACGACTGCGTTAATCAAACAAAAGTCGTTTTAAGGAATAGTAAAATGTTTTATATAGATTTTTTAAATTTGTAAATATCATACAATTTAATTTAGTTTATTAATTCAGATACCACTGTAAAAGGTGCCCTCCTAGCGTTTAGGATTTAATTGGCGGCAATGTCCACCGTGGCATTGATTAATCTGCCCCCTATCGACAGCGTGCAATAGGTTCTTGAAACCAATAACTGCTTCCTTTTTTGGACTGTCGATAGGTTTATCCAGTCTCTGCTTTTAGCAGTAGATGTCGCTAGCTGTTTTTGCTTTTCCTTACAACGATTTTTAAACTCCATATAGAGATATATGGAAAGGATTTGATTTTCGTAGTTGTCCCTACTACCGATATGTGGCTCTGAAGAGTGCTAAAAAGCACGAAATCGATCAGTCACTTCGGAGGGACGACTGCGTTAATCAAACAAAAGTCGTTATTATATTATTCACAGGTCCAGCGCTGGAATTATATTATACGGGAGTTTTTCAAAAAAAAAAAAAAAAATACCAAAAATCGTCCTTGACAAATAATTATTGGATATAAATTTGTTTCATGAACAAATAAGCAACTTTTTTTTTTAAATGTCCGTCTGTCGACAGACATATCTGTCCATCTGTCTGTACGTCCGTCTGTCACGTTTTTATGTGCACTATAACTCAAGAACGAATAATCCGATCGACTTGAAATTTTTAAGAAAAATCAAGTTCTACGAGGGGAAGCTCCCTATTGTTTTTGAAAGTTATCCCCCAAAAACAAAAAAGTTATAGGGGTTAAACTTAAAAAAATAAATAAAATAATCTATAATTTTCAAAAAAAAAAAAAAATATTTTTTTTTAAATTTTTTCATTTTAGGCAAAAAGAAAATTTAAACAAAAAGTTTTGAAAAGTTTTTTTGAATTTTTTTTTTAATTATTTGGGAAAATGTACTATACCATTTACTGTAAATAATATATAATGGAATGCGTAGCATTACATATCTTCACGGCTTGTTTGCAATAGATGTCAATATACTTTTTTAAATGGTAAAGGCTCAAATTTTAAAAAGATAAAGAGTGGCGTTCCTCAGGGCTCTGTCCTGGGTCCGCTACTCTTCCTTATTTTTATTAATGATCTGAAAGTTGCCCTTCCCTTTTGGGATCAACTATTGAGCTTATGGGTGAGGGACTAGCATGTGCAAAAAATTGGTTTTCAACAAATAGGCTTTCGTTAAATATTAATAAAACTGTTCATATATTCTTTACTCATCGACCACTATATACTTTTAATAACCCTACGAATGTAAAATATCTTGGTTTACTCCTTGACCCGGACCTAAATTGGAATTCTCATGTAAATGCTGTGGCGGGCTCTCTGTCAAAAAGTGTTTTTGTTTTCCGCTCCCTTGTTAGGATGGTCTCTCCTGACGTTTTAAAAACAGCATACCATGCATTATTTGAGTCTAGGGTAAGTTATGGCCTTGTGGCCTGGGTGAGTGCTTCAGGGTTGGATAGAATTTTTGGGATTCAAAGGCGTTTAATAAGGGTTTTATGCAATATGGGTTATAGGGCTGATATAAAGCATAAATTTGTTGAACTTAAGATTTTAACTGTACCATCTTTGTTTATTTATGTTACTGCCTGTTATGTTAAAGAAAATTTTTCTGATTTTTCTCAACAATTAGATATCCATGAGAGAAATACTCGATTCTCTCATAATATTAGATTGCCCAATTTTAGACTTCAGAGCAGTAAACTTGGCTTTAACTTCTATGGACCTACTTTTTTTAATCATTTGCCATTAAATATGCGCAATCTTCCAACAAGGAAATTTAAAATTAAATTGAAGGAGTTTTTGATTGAAAAGGCCCTGTATAGTACGAGTGATTTTTTAAATTACAAATTTTGAATATATGTTTGGCTGTACTAAATTGTGCCGTGAAATTTTGTATTTTGAATTTTGATTTAAATTAACCTATTTTAATTATGTTAATGTAACATTTATTTATTATTTGACGTGTGAAAACATTGTATCACAAATATATTACTTACTTACTTACTTACTTACTTACTTTTATACTTAAAAAATTAAAAAATACTTATATACCTAATATACTATATATATATATTATTCTTACTTGATTGAAATCTTTTAGTACATAATCCTCCCGAATTGTTAATATTAACTCCCTCATCTTCACTTCCTTTGGCTCCATTTTCCCCAGTGATATGTTGATTTCCACTTCCAACATTTACATGGACATGATACTGTGAATCTGCAAAAAATGTTTTTTTTTTCAAACATTAAAAATAATTTTTTAGATGGCCAATGGCCATTGGCCATACTTAAAAAGTATACAGGGTTATTTAGAAATAGGGTAATTAATTTTAAGGGGTGATTATACAAAGGAAAATATGAAAACAAGTTCATATAAATATATGTCTAAAAATGCGTCGCCTTTACCCCTTTGAAAGTGGCTAAAAATATCTGTTTTTATTTAATAACTCAGGAACCTTTCTAGATACAGCAAGGGGGTTTCGAATGCTTTAAAAGCAACTTTCCGACCTGAATACCTGCACGTATAGAAACTTTTTTCTTAGTTTTTGGATGTAGAATCACCCCGCATGATTTATATTTTGGTTTTTAACATTTTAGTATTTAATTTTTTTTCCTCATAACATGAAATTTCAGTTTCAAGTGATTTTTGCTCGAAAACGGTTAATCCTACAGTAATATTACTAACGTACCTTTTAATGTATTTTGACCTGAGGAATTATATTCCAAAAATTAAAACACATAAAAGTTACACAGAAAAAAGTTTGGTACACAAAACTGATGAGGCCCCTCATTCGCACACCCCTGGTTAAAATAACTACATGAAAATAACATACGAAGATGGGCCTTATTAAGATTAGTTTACTTGCAAAACCTCGTTGCTTGTTTTGTCTTCAAAACTTTGAAATTGTAAGAAAATAAACAATACAAATACCCCATTATTATAACTAAGTTGGGCGGGGGTCAAGAAATGTTCAAGTAACCTGAAATTTGGCATACAAGCATAGTTTTTCAATTAAAACAACATAGGAGGGGTGCATATAAAAAATCATTTTTTTAAAATTATATATAGGTATAGATACCTGCAAAAACTGTCGTCAAAAATATACTAATAAAAAATATTAACTGCATACTTGAACAGTTTTAATTAAAACTGATTTCATTAATTTTAAATAACAAATTTATATAGCAATCACTTACTTTTTATTATTATACTATTCACAGTGCCTGCGCTAGAATGGTATTATACGGTAGTTTCGAGTTTTCCAAAATTTTCAAAAATAGTCTACAAAAAATTCTTGGATACAAATTTGTTTCATAAAAAAAATAAGAAATTTTTGTTTTTTTTTTCGTCTGTCTGTCTGTCTGTATACCCGTCTGTCCGATTTCACGATTTTTGTAGACACGATAACTCAAGAACGAATAATAATAATAAATTTTCAGGAAAAATTAAGTTCTATGAGGGCAAGATCCCTATTGTTTCTTAAAGCAATCCCCCCAAAAACAAAAAGTCATGGGGGTTAAACTTTTAAAAAACTCGATAAAAGCTGAAAGAAAATTCCAATTCCAAGTAACCAATTTAGGAAAAATTACTTTTATACAATACATACAGATAATGAATCAATTACCAGCTTTATTTTAAATAGATAAACTCAATAATAAACCCCGAGTGGCTTTTACTTTATTGAGTGGATAATTATTTATTTTACCTCAACTGTCACTTGTCAAATTATTTTCTTGTAAATGTCATTAAAAATTTTAATAAAAATATGAATTCCTAAGCTATTTATTGGATAAAACCTTGTATGGCACTCATGGGTAAACCGATATTGCCCTCTCGAAAATTAACCTGCTTGGCTGACGCCTCGCAGGTTAATTTTCTCATGGGCAATATATTACTTTACCCACTAGTACCATAAATAAACTATTATTATAAGAATAAATTGTACCAATTTTGAAAGTACTCCCCCCAAAAACAAAAAAGTTGGGGGTTAAACTTTTTAATTTTTTTTAAGTATCTGGGAAAATGAAATATACCATTCTCTGTGAATAGTATTTAATGAAATGCGTAGCATTACATATCTTCACGGCTTGTTTTTTTAAACAAAGTATTATTTTGTTGATAGCAGTATTATAAAGTAAAGTAATCTTATAGATATCTTTAAAAAAAAAATCTCTGAAGATACGTAATGCTACGCATTTCACTATATGAATTAAACCCCATTCAAAGCAAATTATATATAACACAGATATTATATATGTTAATACTGAAAGTTTTTATCCCCATAAAGATTTAATAACACAATGTGTAGTACCATTTAACCCTAAAATAATTATGCTGAGTGAAACATGTATAACTGATGACTTCCAGGACAGTGAAATAAGTATCAACTCATATCATACTGTAAGAGTAGACTCAAAGAGTAGGCACACTGGAGGGGTACTTATTTTTATAAAAAATGATACGGACTTTAAAATAAATGACACCATAGTATTGGACTCTAACTACTGGATACAGTTTATAACAGTTAAATTACAAAATGTGAAGTGGAAGTTGGGAGTTGTATATCACTCACCGAGTGCCAGTGATGCAGTCTTTTTAAATAAAATTGAAAATATATGTGAGAACATCAAATTTAATGAACGTTTTTTACTGGTAGGAGATTTTAATATAGATATGCTTAATGTTAATGGTTTTTATCCAAAAAAATTAAAAAATATACTAACAAGTTTTGGAATTGATCAGTTGGTCACAGAACCAACAAGAATTACTAATAACTCTAGCACATTAATAGACCATGTCCTAACCAATCAACCAAATATTGAAGTTTGTGTTCATGATACACCAAAAATATCTGATCACAGTATTATTTCTTTAAATTTTTGTAATCAATATGAAGTATCTAATAAATTAATAAAAAAAAACAGAAACTTTTGTGAACACAAACTCCAAGAAATAAATAACAAATTATTGGATATTAGGTGGTCAACTACTGAAAGTAATGTTGATGTGTTATACGAGTCTTTTTTTAATACTTGCTTGGACATAGTAAATGAAGTTTCTCCACTAAAAACTATGCATTTGAAGCCAGGTATCATTCCATGGTATGATAACGAGATAAAAAATAAAGCAAAACAAAGAGATGATGCTTACAAGAGTTTTAGGAATACGAATTCTGAAAATGATTGGCGTAATTATAAAATTTTAAGAAATGAGATTGTTAATCTTCTGAAAGCTAAAAAACAAAGATATTTTCAAAATAAAATTGATAGAAACCGTAATGATTCCAAAGCATTATGGAAAACTCTTAAAGCTCTTGTACCATCAAAAAATGCAACTAAAACATCATCCTATGTCAAATTTAAAATAAATGACTGTACTATTGTTTCTAAGAATTCTATTGATATAGCAAATAATTTTAATAAATATTTTGTTGAAAGTGTTTGTGAAATAGCAAATTCTATTGAAGTTGCACAAAATTGGTCACATCATGATCTTCCAGTTATAGATTCTAATATAAGTAAATTTAAATTATTAAACATGGATGAGCTTAAAAGTATGGTTAGGGCTCTGGACAACAAATGTAGTACACATGATGTTCTTGGTGGAAAACTTCTAAAAAATATATTTGATACAATAGGTGGACCCCTATTAACCTTTATCAATATGTCATTAAAAAAAGGTGTTGTCCCCAAAGTGCTTAAACGTAGCTGTATAACACCAATTCCAAAAATTGTTAATACAAACGAAGCTATTAATTTTAGACCCATAAATACCCTTCCCACTGTGGAAAAATTATTAGAGAGAGTTGTTTATAAACAATTAGTTGAGTATTTTGAAAAAAATAAATTATTTTTCGAAAATCAGTCTGGATTCAGGGCCAGACACTCTTGTGAGACCTCCCTACAACTGACTATCACTGAGTTTTTTAAAATGTTAGATAAACATAAATTTATTATAGCTGTCTTCATTGACCTAAAGAGAGCATTTGAAACAATAGATCGTAAAATTTTAATAAAGAAATTAAAATATTATGGCGTTACTGGTGATGTAATAGAGTGGATTATAAATTACCTTAGTGATAGACAGCAGTTTACAAGGGTGGATGGAGCTGAATCCTCTGATATTGACATCGAACTAGGTGTACCACAGGGGAGCATATTGGGACCACTGTTGTTCATCATATACATTAATGATATTAATTCCAAACTATTATACGACTTTTTGAACCTGTATGCCGATGACACACTGATCGCAATATGCTCTTCCAACCTGATTGATGCAATAAACAGAATGAATGAATTATTAAAAGCACTAGAGGGCTATTTTAAAATAAATAAGTTAAAACTTAACCCTAATAAAACAAAGGCCATGGTAATTGCTGGTCCGCGTGTGGTCAAAAATATCAACACTGAAAATATCAATCTGTATGTTGAAAATGAAAAAATTGAAATTGTTTCAGAAATAAAGTACTTAGGCGTGGTAGTAGATAATTCTTTAGCATTTAAAAAACATTTTGAATACATCAAGAAAAAAATTTCAAAAAAATTATTTTGTTTCTCAAGGATTTCCGCAAATTTAGATTTAAAAACTAGGATTAACGTTTACAATGCAATAATATTACCGCATTTTGATTTCTGTGCTACGATTTTGTACCTTTTGGATATTAGCAGTAGGGCTGAATTGCAGAGGCTTCAGAATCGCGGCATGCGAATCATTCTCAGATGTAGTATGTTAACGCCAATCAGTGTAATGCTTAATACTCTACAGTGGTTTAATATAAATGTAAAAACATACTACTGTTCAATGGTATTCATATATAAAGTATTAAATGGCTTGACGCCTACGTATTTTAATAAATTTATAACTTTTAATAATGAAATTCATGATCATTATACCAGATCAAATGCAAATATTCACATTGTTAGAACAAATAATAATAGAACTATGAATAACCTATTTTTCAAAGCACTCAATGAATATAACAAGTTACCACTAGAAATTAAAAGCTCTGTATCTCTGAATTCATTCAAACATAAACTGAAAAATACATTGGTTACTTAATTTTAATTTGTGATATGTATATTGAATTTTAAATTGTGATATGTATATTTAAAATAGTATATTATATTGTGATATATTAGCAAGAATGTATTAGGTTACCTATTTTGAAATAAATATTATTATTATATATACTTTTCACAGCGGGTAGGATATTTCATTTTCCTAGTGGGTAAAGTAAGATATTGCCCATGAGAAAATTAACCTGCGAGGCGTCAGCCAAGCAGATTAATTTTCGAGAGGACAATATCGGTTTACCCATGAGTGCCATACAAGCTTTTATCCAATAAATAGCTTGGGAATTTATATTTTTATTAAAAATTTTAATGACATTTACAAGAAAATAATTTGACCAGTGACATTTGAGTGGGTAAAATAAATAGTTATCCACTCAATAAAGTAAAAGACACGCGGGGGTTATTATTGAGTTAATCTATTTAAAATAAAGCTGGTAATTGTCTTATTATCTGTATGTATTGGATAAATAAATTTATAAAAAAGTTAAAAAAGCAATACGACTTTTCCTTAGGCTTTTTTCGGTTTTTGCTTTTATGCTTTAGAATTATAAAATTAAAAGTTTTAAAATACAATTTTTTTTAAGTTTGAAACCACATAACTTTTTGTTTTTGGGGAAATAATTTTTTAAAATAAAAGCGATCTTGCTTTCATATTACTTAAATTTTTCTGAAAATTTTGAGTCGATCGGATAGTTTTTCGAGTTATGGTGTACACAAAAAAAGTGATGTGAGACGAACAGACGGATATCTTTGAAGTTATTTTTTTATGAAAAACATTTTTATCCAGGAATTTTTTGTCTACGACGTTTTTTGACGACTTTGGAAAACTTGAAATTACCGTTTTATACTGTTCTAGCGCTCAGGCGCTAATAAAATTATATCAAGCATTATTTTACAATGTAATTTTTACATAATAGCTATAATATATATTTACATGAGTTTTTTCGATTTTACTCTAACATTTAAAAAGCTCGTGTTCAAAACCAATTCTATGGCTTGCTTCTAAGGGGCTGTCCAGATATTAAGTAAGGCAATTTTTCAAAAAAATTGACCACCTCCCCCCCCTGTGTAACAAACTGTCACATTTAACAACACCCCCCCCCTGTGTAACGCGTAACAATAAAAAAATTTGTATATATCTTGATACAGAATTCCGCATAATGCAAGACGGTAAAAAGACGGTGTAAAAATGATACATATTTGTTATAATAATACATATAGCACTTAATGTACTTAAACGAAAAAATCACTCAAACTTTAAAAAAATATTCATAATCAATATCACACAAGGAAAAAATACTAGGTACCTCTTTTTACACTGAGTGTCACATATAAAACGTATATTCTTTATGCACAGGTACACAAAATAGTACACACATTGGTGTTCTGTGAATACACATTCCGCGCGAAAATGTATCATCGCCGATGATTCATAGGCAAGATCACGCAAGAACAGGGCCGTAAGATATTTTTTTAATATCAATGTCAACAGTTTTTTTACTGATTACAGTATTATTTAAATATGCATAGTTTCGTCAATTTTTGTGTGAAAAAGGGAATTATGGGCCACTAAAGAGTAATTTATGTTGAAATAAAAATAAATCTGCCAAGCTTAAGAAATAAACATTAAATTTATTAAATTCCCTTACGTAACGTTTACCTAGACCCCTCCCCCTCCCCCTGTCACAAACTGTAACAATTTCTCTGACCCCCCCCCTTAGGTGCGTTACGTAATATATGGACAGCCCCTAAAATGGCCAATGTCAGTTTTTCAATAGCAGCGTTTTCAAAATATTACATCAGAGTAGACGTGAAAACGTTGCTAGTGACAAACTAACATTGGCCCTTTTAGAACCAAGCCACAGAAATACAACCACTTAACTTTCTGATATATTTGGTTTTGAACGTGAGCTCCTCATTTTTTATCATAAAAAAACAAAACTATTTTTATTTATACATTTAAAAGAGGGTTATCATAAAGTTTATCAATTTTTACTTTCTCATAAATTATTGTGATTAGTCCAAACGTCGAGAAAAAAAAATAAGCAAACAAAAATGATGTCGGTCTGTCTGTCTGTCTGTCGGTCGGTCTGCCTGCTGCGTCCACGATAACTTAAGAACGCTTTGAGCTAGCGACTTGAAATTTAGTATGCAGATGTATTTTTATATTATCTTGGACATTTTCGTATTTGAGTAAAATCGTTTGGGGCGAAGGGGGTGAAAGAGGAGTTATATTTTTTTTTCGTCGTAATTTTTTTATTATTTACAATAGAAAAAAATAACGCCTTATGGTAAAATCACAAAATTTATCATTTTCTCTTTGTATTTTAATATTACAGGTCCAGAGAATCAAGTTTAGGGGCATTTAAAAATTTTTCATGTGCCGTAATATTTGAAAGACCCCTTAATCAAGTTATCCGGCTCATCCAAGTTATCGAATATTTATCTAAAAATTTGGTTGGTAGTAGAACCAAATTAAGCCATTTTTAAGTGAAATTGCGTTAAAATGATTAGATTTATCTTAATTATCCGGCTTACCCGGCATTATCGGAGCATCAAATTGAAACGGGACCACCTTATGAATGTCCTCTTTAAGTTGCAAGAAGTTTAATTAAATTCCGTTCATTCGTTCCAAAGTTATGCGGGAACAAAAAAAAAACAAAGTCACACGTCGAATTGATAACCTCCTCCTTTTTGGAAGTCGGTTAAAAAATATCAAGGCTTTTTTAGTTTCGTAGGGATTGCTTAAAAGCTGCGTCAAACCAGTTAATACCTTGATAATAAATTAATAATAATACAGCAAAATATACGATAGTATTTTATTTTAGAAATACATACATACATAATAAAAATAAGTATATATTAATTATAATTATCTTTCAATCAAAATTGAATAATTAAAAAATCCACTAAGATTGGTATCTTCCCATATGGTATACAAAATAGTGCCTTCAATAAAACCGTAGAAATATTTTTCGTAGTACCAGGCTCTTCCTATGTAATTGGGTTTTGAGGTGTCAGGGTACTTGTACGACTGACCACCAATAACTGCTTTTTTGTTAGCTATATCGTTTTCCATATGCGTATAATAGGTTGGAAGCCATTGAAGTCTCTCTGGTTTACTTGAGCATAAGATCTAAAAGAAATAGAAGACAACAAGTCTAGTCCAGTTAAATAACGAAAAATTCCTATGTTAAGGCCTATCCAGAAGCTTGCATAATAACATAAAACATAAGAATGCGATGCCGTGATTGGCTTACAAGATACATAGAGGCACATCAAGCCAATCACGGTTTCGCATTGTTATGCTTTATGTTCTTATGCACTTAAGTTGCAATAAATGTACACGAGCTGATATTTTAAAGGGTAGTAGTGGATAGTAACAGAATTCTCCTGTTAGTTTTTCACCGGGTGATTTGCGTAAGGGGTGTCCGCTTTCCTGAATTTTAGGAGGAGTGCGGTTATCTCGCTAAAAATGTATCTAACGATAAAAATGCATATAACCAATTTTGTTTATTTGTAAAAAATATGATTAAAAATCAAAGAACTTTTACCTCAAGAAGTTATTTCAGACCAATGTTTATGAAGGTGTCATCTTTTTGTTTGTTTGTTTACATAAACGTACGCGATACTGCTTCTGGTGTAAACATAAGTATCGCTAGTTTTGACATTACGACATTAGACTGCGAGTTTACACATTCTTTCTCTTTCTTTACGCGTACTAAGTGTAAACAATAGTCACTCCCCACCAGCCCCTCACCGTAGTTGGTTCACGCTTCAAACAAATCAAACGGTGGATATCATCATGTTCATTCTTGAGGTAAAAGTTCTTTGGTAAAAATACATAAAAAATGTCATATAGTGCAACACTGTAGGAGCAACCGTTTTCAAAAAAAAAATACAATCAAGAGGAAGTAAAATTTTGGCCACCAAAAACGTTAATTTTTAAAAGGATATTATTCCTTTAATATTAAATTTAGGTGTTTTATTACATATCGAGAGCTTCATAACATAAGGGCATATCTTCAGTTTTTGGCAAAATGTTTTTATGCCAGTTTAGATCAAAAACTTGCCTTTAAAGATATGCTGCTTCTTCCTGGAAGAGTTGAAGAGGTTCCCCAGGGAGCATATAATTCTTCGTCACAGGATCCCATTACATCAGACAACAAACCTGGATATTTGGGAAAATAAGCTTGTCCTATAAATAATTTGTCTGAGGAGCGTTCTTCAGCTACGTAGGCATCGTATGGCATAGATCCCTCCCAGTCTTTCCAATAATAATCTGCGAAGAAAAAGAAATGTGCTTTAATGGAGCTCTTTACAACTAGAATTATGAAACAAAAGACGTCTACCCTATCTGTATCTCATTTGTGCTACACTTTATTTGGTTGGCCCGAAAGTGAAGCACTGAGCGGCACGAACGAACATAGCTAATTTGAATCTGTAGAATAAGATAATTCTACTAAAATTTAGATGGCGCCAGTAATTTCTTTAATAAAAATAATAAAGTTACACTTTTCGCCCGGAAAAGTAAATATTGTATTTGTTCAACAAAGAACAAATACAGAATTTGTTTGGTTGGGTGGAAGTGGGAGTGTATGTATGTCTTCTATCCTTTTTGGGTAGAACTTTTGTCCCTGTCTAATCTAACGGGAGAAATCGCCATTGTATATTTACGGCCAAAAGGAAAATAATACCCCTATTAGGGTCATTTTTTTAGATTTTTCACTATTTCGTAATCAGAGGTGCAAAAAATGGCCCTATGCAAAAAAGCAGAATTTTGTCTCTTTTTTTTTCTGTGACCAATTTTTTATTAAGCACTATTTATCTTACTTTAATATTTTAAATAAATTATGTTGGGACTAAGGGAACGTTCAAGTATTACGTAACGCAAAATTTTGATCATTTTGGACCCCCCCCCCCTGTAACGCTATTTTCCTATACCATTAACATGAGCGTAACACTCCAAAATGATACCCACCCCCCCTAGGAGCGTTAAGTAATACTTGAACGTTCCCTAAGCAGTTTTTCTTGGTAAATCTGTGATTATTTTCGAGTAATTTTGTTTAATATATGTATGAATATGAATATAAATACTTACTTGTCCTAAATCTTTTTGGACAAAATCCTCCCGCATTGTTACTTGATCTACTCTCTTCACTTCCTTTCCCTGAATTTTTTCGAAAAACACGTTGATTTTCATTTTCAGCATGGAGATGGGAGTCTGAATCTGTAAGAATAGTATCGAAGAAATTATTGTTTTTAAATTAGTATCAAGGAACTAATAACAACTCTTCTCTCTAGAATAGGCATTTCATTTGTACTACACTGAGATAAATTTTTACATCCACGTGCATGGGTAATTTACTTGCTGCTGATGTGAATTTACACTCGAAGCGTTAATATAAATGCGGTGTGTATTATATTTTTACATCCAGTGTGTAAAGTTTACACCAACGCGTAAATATACTTGTAGGGTGTATACATATACTATTATACCAAGTGGGTAAATTTCACAACATGTATGTAAATAGAATAACCATTTTGTTATTTTTCTATTTATGAATAGTGTTTTATGGAAAAACTACGCAACAGAAAAATAAAACGTATATTCGTAATCAGCGCTACAAAAAGTACCAATATAAAATAGAAACAGAAAACATACACAAGTCTTAGCAACTCAAAATTTGCAGGCCAGTGTTACCGCCTAAATAAGTAAAATATCATAAAATGTATGTTTTAAGGATATTATATTAATCACACTTTTTAAATATTTACTTTTAATCAACACAGGGCGAGTCACGTGACTAGCTTAAGGCCCGCGATTGGTTGGCTTGTACATCAGAAGTGTGATTTTTACACTTTGGGTGTATTGTTGCTAAAGGTATGTTTATAAAAATACACTTTCTTGAGCTCCGAGTGTATTGTTGCAGAAGGTATGCATGTAAAAATACATACTCTAGGTCAAAATCACCTCACGTGTGTAGTGTCACATCAATGTTGATGTACATTTATAAAAAGGTGTAAAATTTACACATTTATGGAGTGTATTTTTTACACCTTTTCAATGTAATTTCTTTCAGTGTAGTAGGTACTATTTAATAATGTAATGTTTTTAGCTTTTCTTCTATTTTTTTACCAACTTTGCCGCCCCGATTTTACTTTTTGTAGGTATTTCTAACCTCAAATGGCGGCTGGTAATGTTGTGTGACAAATGACAGATATTAGCCGTTCAGTAGTTTGCTAGCAGAACTTATCATTTGATGACTTTTGATTAGTTTTGGTCTCTTTATTAAACGCACTAAATATCTACGACTTATTTAAAATTGGTTTTTGGCAGAATTAGTATGCAGTGTTTGTAAAAGATCTCTATTTTGCATATTCAACCAATTAAGTAGGTAGCTTCTACAAGTTTATGCGATATATGTTCCAGTGTTCGCACACCGTAAAGATACGTATTTTAGACACGAATTTATCATTTGTAAATTCTATTCAATAAAATTTTAATTAATTACTTCGTGAACAGTCGCAGGAATATTGTCAAAACAAGCCGTGATTCATTCCATTATATATATACAGGGTGTATTTGAAATAGCGTAGGAAATTTTAACAGGTGATTCTACATGATGAAATTTGACAAAAAGTTCCTATAAACATGTCTAAAAATGCGTCATAAGGGAGCTACCAGGGTGTGCGAAACGGGGGGGGGGGGGGGCTTATCAGTTTTTTGTCCCAAACTTTTTTCTGTGTAACTTTTTTGCAATTTTATTTTTGAAATATGATTCCACAGGGGAAAATACATAAAAAAGATACTCTTGTTGTAATACTGTAGGATTAACCGTTTTCGAGAAAAGTTCATTTGAAGGTGAAATTTCACGGTTCGAGGACGAAAAATTAAATACTAAAATGTCTAAAACCAAAATTTTAATGATGCAGTGTTATTCTACATCAAAAACTAAGAAAAAAAGTTTCCATACATGTAGGTCGAAAAAAACGCTTTTAAAGCTACCATAGCTCTTTAAAAATGGTGCATATTAAGGAGACCATAGCTCCATTAGGATTGGTTTTTGGAAGTACCTGTATATGAGGTTTTTTTCTTAGTTTTTAATGTACATTCGCCCTGCATCATTAAAATTTTAGTTTTCAACATTTTAGTATTTAATTTTTCGTCCTCGAACCGTGGAATTTCACCTTCAAATGAATTTTTCTCGAAAACGGTTAATCCTACAGTATTACAACAAGAGTACCTTTTTGATGTATTTTGACCTGAGGAATCATATTCGCTCACCCCTGGTTGAAATAAGTACATGAAAATAACACATAAAAACGGGCCTTGGTAGGATTAGTTGACGTGCAAAACCTCGTTAATATATCTCAAAGGGTTCCTGAGTTATCAAATAAAAATCGATTTTTTTAGCCACTTTCAAAGGGGCGTAGCTCCCTTATGACGCATTTTTAGACATATGTTTATAGGAACTTTTTGTCATATTTTATGATGTAGAATCATCTGTTGAAATTTCCGACGCTATTTCAAATACACCTTGTATAGTATACTAAATTGAAAGTTTTTGCCCGACTTGTATAATTTAACTTTTTGATTTTTGGGGAATAGGGCTTTGGATCTGACTAAAATTGTTATCTAATTTTAATGTGACGTTTCGAAGATTGATTTTCGTTGTTTTCGAACAGAGAAAAGCCAAAGATTAGTCATTGTCACTAATAGTAAACACTCACATAAACAAAACATTATTTAAACAAATAAATAACAGTTAAAAAATAAAATTAAGACAGTGTACTTTTCTATACGTAGCAACCGAACCTACTCTGTAAGAAACGTCAAATTAATTTTTTAGAAACAGTAATTTAAAAGTTAATACTTTTTAAAAACTGTGATTGTGGCTGATTGGTTTCATAAAAATCAAAATTTGATTGGTGAGTACCTTAAAAATATAAACTGTAAATAAACCTGGGTATTTCAACCTTAAACAGATAAAAAATATGTACAAATTATTTCCAAGTTATTTACAATTTCCAAAAAAAAAAAGAAAATGGTTTAAAAATATAGAAATAGTGACGAATTCGTAAAAAAAATAAAACAAAATACACTGCCCAGTAAAAGAGCTTTCCCATTTTTCACCTCCGCGCCTAAAATGGATTTTTTTATTATCAGATTAACTTTCGGAAACCTCAAAAACCCCAATATACCAGTTTTCCCAAAAACTACTCCACACCCCTCAGGGGGTAAAATTAGAAAAAAGTTATTATCAGATTCAAATTCGTGAACCCCAAAAGCCCCTATATACCAATTTTGAGGAAAATATTTAAAAATATTTACCCCCTCTACCCCTTGGGGGTGGGGTTAAAAAAAATATTATCAGATTCAATTTCAGAAACTTCAAAAACCCCTATATAGCAATTTTTAATTTTTTCTAAAAAAAATGTATTTTTGCCCATTTGCCCCCCTTGCCGCACCCCAATGTTCACCAAAAACAATCCCGAGCGAGAACTTTTGGTAACATACCTGTATGCCAAAAAAAGTCTCTAACTTAAAGCGTGCTTAAGTTATCGTGCCCACAAGATTTCCCGGACAGACCGATCGACTGACCGACTGATCGACCGACCGACCGATCGACCGAGCTACAATTTTTTTTATTGCTTGAAATATATCGACATAAAACGTCATAAAACGCAAAAATACGCAAAATTTTGAAAATTTTTGAACGAATACAAGGCTTTCCAAAAATTTGAAAATTTTCAAAATGGGAAAGCAAAACACTTGCTTATAGAATGGAGCTCTCTACAACTAGAATTATGAAACAAAAGACGTCTAGCCTATCTCTATCTCATTTGTGCTACACTTTCCAGCCAACCAAATAAATACTGTTTTTGTTTTTCATACAACAAATACAGTATTTATTTGGTTGGCCGGAAAGTGTAGCAGTGATCGGCACGAACGAACATAACTAATGTGAATCTGTAGAATAAGATAATTCTACTAAAATTTAGATGGCGCCAGTAATTTCTTTAATAAAAATAATATTGTTACACTTTTCGCCCGGCCAAGTAAATATTGTATTTGTTCAACAAAGAACAAATACAGAATTTCTTTGGTTGGGTGGAAGTCGGAGTGTATGTATGTCTTCTATCCTTTTTGGGTAGAACTTCGGTCCCTGTCTAATCTAACGGGAGAAATCGCCATTAAACTTTTACGATTAGATCCTGAGTTTTGTGAACTAGAACGGAACAGATAAAAAAACTCCCTCATTTTGACAACCGTCTAGAAAGGGTACCCGTTTTAGTTTGTTAAATATTCAAATAATTTTTAACAGTAAAATTTATGCTCATAGCTTTGTTACAATATTAACAAAGCCTAAGGCGAGTCTATAAAATACTACAAAATTCCTTATATTATGGAAACCGAAGTATTTCCTTGCATATTTAAAATCTTAAATTCATTATGTAAATGAAACAGCAAGTGTTTAAAATGTACATTAAATTTCCTACTAGAAATAACGTTTGGTCTGCAAATTATATTACACACAAAACTAGATGAAACGTTGCAAGCACCCTGTCAAAACATCGGCACTATTGTACACTAGAGCCATCTAGTTTGCAAATTTCAAACTAGGTGTTTGTACTTTTTTGTTTGATTTTAAATTCTGTATCTTTAAAACATTATATTCTAGCAAAAAACTGTATATAACATTTTTTATAGGACTTGAAAAGAGCTTTTATTTAAAATATATTTTTTTGAAATCGGGTTATAAATATGTGAGATATGCTAAAAAAACCTTTTACTGCTTTAAACGCCAATATCTCGAAAACAATGCCTTTTTGGAAAACCTTGTTTATAACATTTTTTGACCAATTTAAAATTATCTTTTATATAAGTGCTAAATTAACCAAATACAATAATAATTGTCTTAATTATAAACAAAAAAACGCTAAAAATAGGAGTTTTACCCTATTTTTACCCCCTTACCCACAATCGTTTACCCCCAAAATCATCTCTTCGGAATACGATAAGAAACAATATGCAAAAAAACCGCAAGTCGATATCTCATGTAGAAATGGAGTTAGAGAGTTTACACCCAGACAGACAGACAGACAGACGGACGCAATTTTTTTTTACTGATTTCCACTCAGAATGGTCTAAAACGTCGAGAAATGTACCAAGTAGTACGAGGTTAAACAAACATGTAATTAAATAAAATTTACTGGTTAAATGTTTTTTGTCAAATTGTGAACAACTTTCAAAAAAACCTTTTGTCTATTTCTGGTCTTTGCATCGGCCGTTTAATTCGTAAAATGCTAAAATTAGCAAACAGAAAGAACAAAGGACATGGAATCAAATTACCACTTAAATGAAATAGACACGTTCACTGAACATCGTTCCTTCAACGATTTTTCACACAAAAATATACTAGAAAATTGCCTAACACAATTTTATTTTACAGCCTTTTTCGTGACGACAAAAAAATATATCGGTATATCTTATTTTTCTAGCAATTTATTTATATGCATATATTTTATTTATGTACAGGGTTTATTTAGAAATTTAAGGGGTGATTCTACATTAAAAAATATGAAAAAAGTTCCCCTAAAGGTTGGTCCCTAGGGAACTACTATTTTGGATACTAAGGTCGTGAAATTTTCTTTTTAACTCATATTTTCTCGAAAATTTAATTATATCTCGGCAAAGACATAGAGTTTTTGTGATTTTTATAAAAAAAAAACACAAAAGTGAAAAACAATAAAACAGATTTATCCAATACATACAGATAATAAGACAATTACCAGCTTTATTTTAAATAGATAAACTCAATAATAACCCCCGCGTGGCTTTTACTTTATTGAGTGGATAATTATTTATTTTACCCACTCAACTGTCACTTGTCAAATTATTTTCTTGTAAATGTCATTTAAATTTTTAATAAAAATATGAATTCCTAAGCTATTTATTGGATAAAATCTTGTATGGCACTCATGGGTAAACCGATATTGCCCACTACACGGAAAGAAATTAGGGGGCTCTGCGCTATACATTATAAGATATTTGGGAACAGTGGCAAATTATAGTGATTTAAGCTATAGATTATAAGGGACACAATAACTAATAATGTTAAAAATAAATTGGAAACGATTATATATATTACAGACACTATTATATTTATTACAGGCACTATTATAAATTTACAGGAATTTTATTATATTATAAAAATTATTAGCACGGACAATAATTAAATCTATTTAAGCTATAAATGCCATACTATTTGTTATATTTTATTATTCACTAAACAATTAAAGTATTTCATATAAATTTTTACACTGACTGCCATAATTGTAAGAGAAAGCCTTGTATTTATATAATAAGCGATTATAATTTGCTTGGTATGTGTGTTATAGCGCTCCTAGCTATAATTTTTTTTTTCCGTGTAGTACCATAAATAACTATTTTTTGTGGACCAGTTAAATCAGACTTCATAAAAGACACTAAGTATTTTCTTAACAATTAATAAATCATTATAGACAGATATTAATAAAATATTATGTCCCATAATGAGACTCTCATTTCTATGGCACAGTAAACTTTTAAAAAGCAAAATTGTTTCACAAAATTTAAAATTATTTTGCATGATTTAGTATCCTTTGTTTAACAACTCCAAACAAAACGGTTTGTAAAACAATAAATTAAAAACTATTTTTTGTTTTACATATTGAATACTTTATTCACTTTAGTGCCTATTCACAGGCTCGCATAAGAACATAATACATAACAATGCGATGCCGTGATTGGCTTGATGTGCCGCCATGTATCTTGTAAGCCAATCACGTCATCGCATTATTATGTTTTATGTTCTTATGCAAGCTTCCGGATAGGCCTTTAATGCAACCATTATTTTACAAATAATTGTTATGCAGTTGCTCATACTGGTCTGGAAACAATTTTTGGCTCAACTTTGATATAACCCAAGTTTTTTTTATAATTTAATCATTTAGAGCTTTGGCATCTTTTTAAGACCAAATTTAAAAAAATCTATCCATGCGTTTTTGAGAAAGACAATTTTCATTTGTTTTAACAAAAAAATATGACATTTAAAAATTATTTTAGATATTCAGATTTTACGTCAAAAAGTGAGAAAAAAGTTTTTATGAATGTTTGTGTTAAATGGCTTTTAAGGGGAGATAGAGCACGTTTAAGGGGCATTTTTAGAATATTATTCACTTCAAAACTCAGGAACGGTTTAACTTATTGACTTGAAATTTTTACTGTAGTATGCAACCAATAAACATTATCATTTTATGACATAAAGAAATTAAATGTTTAACCAGGGGCGGATTTACAGTTTTACATATAAATTAAGAGGTACCCATTATCTACGTCCCTGGTCAAAAAGTTAATTTCAATAAAATGTTAAATGTTTACATTTAATAGTTCTATACTACAGTAAACATTTCATGTCAATAAATTAAACCCAGTTGCTTTTCATCCGTGAAACGAGTAATATGTACTTTCGGCAGGAATTAGTAATACGTTAAACGCGTTTAATTTTCTAGCATCTAGTCTTTTAGTATTAGTTATTTATTTATTTATTTGCTATCTTAGATATGCCCCAGAATCTATTTTATATATTTTATAGTGATTGTATGGAAGATGTCCAGTAAAATGACGAACATGTGATTATATTGGAGTAAGAAGGGAATTTTATGTTTTTTAATCATTTATAATGCTGATAAATTTTGATTTGGAAGCAACTAACACGTGAAGAAGTTTTTATACGTACAAAATTTTTTATATGCTAGCGCATGCGCAAATATAATTACAAATTAGAAAAAACTGCCTTGGCAACAGCTAACACAACCAACAGTAAACACGAAAAGGAAAGAAGGAAAAGAAAAAGAAAAGGTCTTACAGAAGACTGGAAATTTTATATATTTAAAACAGGAGTGGGCATGGGGAAAAGCCAGACAAGAACCACTCTTGGTGAATTGAGTAACTAAGAGGGATCTGGCTAATTATCTCACTGAGAAAAGGCCAAAATAAAGGAAGAAAAAGAAGAAGAATAAATTAAACCGTTTCTGAGATATGAACTGATAAATATTCTAAGACAGGCCGACCCTGACGAGCGATCCTATTTTCGTTTTTAAGGCACGGAACCCTAAAAACGTAATCTCAATATAGATTAACATACAGATCAAGGTATAATGAGAAAAAAACTAAATATTTAAAAATATGAATATTAAACCTGTCGTTTGCCTAATACATAAAAAAATCATACATAAATAAAAAGTCAAAAGCTGAATATTTTACTATAAATTGTATTTTTTTGTCTTATTTTGTCTAGACTAAATCAAATTATTTAAGCTTCAGTGTCGAATGTTTAATGTAAATTTAGCAGTATATTAAAAACGCCCAAACAACATTTCAACTGGGATAATATTTCAAAATAATTTAAAGATTAGGACAGATTAATATGCATTGAACGAAAATAAATTTTGTAAATATATCTATATTTTTTAAAAGTTTTGTATATAACTCCAAAAAACCAATAATATAGGTGCTAGGCCATTTCAAAATCTCGAGCATTAAACTTTGAAGATCTCGAACTAGCTCGGTCAATATTATTCTCTGCAGTTTTTTGAAAACATTTGGTGGTCCGATAGCTTTTTTACTATCAAATTCGTTTTCAGACCCCAAAAATAAAGTTTGGTTAAGAATAATTGTAATAGAATCTAAAATTGTGTTTTAAATTTTAAGTTTTTACGGCCACTAAGGTATTAAGAACTCTTACTTTCCGTTATTATTTTCAGTTTTAGAGTAATCCCTGAAGTTGTCTCTAGCAGTTAGAGACGAAACGTTGGAAACTGAAAATACATTATCACGCTGTAAACCCGAAAATGAAAGTTCTTTTAATATAACTTAAACTTAATAATAGTATATACCAAGGTATAGCCGAGCGTATTAATTCCCGAGCTACGTAGCAGCAAGGGATTTAAGAGTGCGAGGCTATAATAGTCTTATCTACCGTAGTTTATATATTAGGGTTTTCACTACTAGCACTATTTAACTATTTTTATTCAAATAATAAAGTAAGTTATTAACAGAAATTATATTTCTTGAAATTTTCATAAAAATCAAGTAGCCTTGATCAATGACATTTGCTCAAATAAATACTTTGAATTGACTTTTAAAAATTTAGTTTCTTTTTCATAGTATTTAGCTAATTATTGATTGTATTAATTGGTAATAATTATAATTAATTATATTTAATAAATAAAAAGTTATATCAAGCTTGGGTTTAATTAGTAAAAATTGCACAAAGAACTAAAACATCTAAAGTGGCAAAAATCAATTGTTTATAAAATTTACTCCTACTAGGACAGAAAATATTATTATTAATATAGGTACAGAAAATTGATTTCACAGTCTGAAAACATGATAAATAATGGTATGTTCTAAAACTATACTCCGTCCAGTTATGCAAGATAGTAAGGGACGCGGCCCGTTTTACACCACAGAGCGCATATATAGCATAATTATGCATAAATCGTAGTGTATCAAAAATTTAACAGATTTCGGTACTTTTTTTCCTGAAAAGGGCATATCCAAAGACTCGCATAACAAGTATAGTACATAAGAATGCGATGCCAGGATTGGCTTGATGTGTCGTCATGTATCTTGTAATGGTTGTTATGCGTGCCTCTGGATTGGCCTTAAGTTGTAATTGTAACCTAAAAATTTGAAGTTTTCCTTCTGTTCAATATAATTTACGTTTGTACAATATGTAGAATATGTTAATTTAGTGTGAGTGTATGCAGAATAAACCAAAAAAGTATCTTTTTCAATACCATACAAAATAACATTAAGTATAACCATTTTTTATGTAACTTACTCTTCTTTTATTAGCTTTAACGACCGTCAATCATTGTCATAGACAAAAAATGTCACAATATTTTATATGTTAAAAGGTACGAGTTTTTAACCAATGCTGTAGCTTAAAAATCGCGGGAATTTTAAATTACTATCTTGCATAATTGGACGGACTATAGTAGTGAAAAATAGTTTTTAAAAACATACCTGTTTGACATAAACTCGAATTAATTATTAAATAAACTGCAAATATATATTTAAATATGTTCATGTTTGCGCTTCGACGATTAATATATATCAGGTAAATAGTTATCGCGGGAAATTATTTTTATAAATTTTTATAAAATTTAAATAACAACAATTTCCATACATAATATGCATTACAATGAAATAATAATTATCTTATCATTATTATAATTTAAATTTTTATATGTATATGTTCACTTTTTATATGGGCATTTCTTTTAAAAAGTGTTAACACCGGTGCCAGTAATAAACAGTACTCTGCGAATTTCCAGTACTTGCATAGGCGCCGCGTCGGCTCTATAGTTGACGTGAGGTTTTATATATTTACATTTTTATTTCTTTTTATCTTGATTTTTTTTAATGATTCCATTCAAACGAGTAAGGCGAGAAAAAAAGTTATCGATAAATAAAAGTTAAAAACTTTCGTATTCTTAAAAGATAAAAATCGAATGTCGGTTTTTTCTTTGAAAAACACCGATATATATATATATATATTTATAGTTAATATGTATAGTCAATATTGTTGTGTGTAACAAATTAGTCGTCAAATGTTTTGATTTAGTGACCTTTATAAAAATTTCCCTCATAATTCGGCAAAATTATTCCATAAGCCTATGTTTCTGTGTTTGTTTCCAACGTTGATGAGTCATAACTGAGTTTACGCCGACTACTGGTAATAAATTACTACTAGTAATAATTTAAACTATTGATAAATTGACAAGCAGTAAATTAAAACTAGTAATAATTTGGCAAGTAATTAATTTCTGCTTATAATAAATTACTTAAATAAATGCTAAATAATTTTCAGTAATTATGAGCGATAAGGACCTTAATTTTTTTACCGAAATATTTCGTATAGGGTTAGTTTTGGTAAAAATCGAGGAGAAGTGGGTAAAAACTTTTTAAATACTTTCATAAATAAAAAATACTGCTGCTAACAAAATAATACTTTACCCTATAGACTTTTATATATATATATAGGTTCATTAAAATAAAAAAAAAAACTAAAAATAAATTGAAAAAAAATACGTTTTTGAAAAAAATTGTTTTTACCCCATTTTACCCCCTTACATCAACCCGATTTTTACGAAAAACAATCCCAGCCTAGAACTTTGGATAATTAACCTGTGGTGCAAATTTGAAATCTTTAGTCCGAGTTATCGTGGTCACAAATTTAACCGACACACCGACCGACAGACAGATTTTTTTTACGGAAATCATATTTTTTGGATATAAAACGTCCAGAAACTTAAATAATAATAATATAATGCATTTATTACAGTCAAAAAAAACCATATAAAAATAAAATATACATTTTTACATGTAAAAAGTATGAGAAGAAGAAAAAAAACATAAGGTAGAAGTATCAAATTATCTGAAGCAGAGGCGGCGCCAGTTAACAATAACTGGAGAACTCCAAAAAATATCAGATTGAACTAGAGACCTGAGAAGGCTGTTGGCGTTGAACGTCAGACGCCAACATAGCTGGCAATTGTTTTACGGCATAACGCGTTACGGCATAACGCGTTACGGCGTAACGCATAAAAAAAGCAATAAAAATGTTTCGAAATTTTTTACTAACGCAAGACTTTCCTTGGGCCAAGTAATAATTATTAGTACTTTTACCTAAAGTAGTTTTATTGAAGATACACCAATATACAAAAGGATATGAATAAATAAAAATTCCCAAGTAAATATACTTCACTACAAAAACAACATTTATAATTGTCAGGTAATTATCTATGAATTACGCAAAAAATCCCTGAAAATATTTACAATAATATTTAAGGTTAAATTTTAAGGTTATATAATACCTTGAAAAGTTTTTATAATTACATCGGCACTAAGTTCTAGTAAGAGTACCAATGTATTGAAATCATCGCCTAAAAGTCATAATATTTGACAATGATTTACATCTTTGTGTCTGTCTTTCTGTCTGTCAGTCTGTAAACTTCATTTCCAGAAAGACTATAAATAAATAAATAAATAAATAAATAAATAAATAAATAAATAAATAAATAAATAAATAAATAAATAAATAAATAAATAAATAAATAAATAAATAAATAAATAAATAAATAAACAGCGGTTTTTGAATTTTGTTTCTTATCATCCTACGAAGAGCTGATTAAATTGGGGAAGGAGGGGGGTAAACGATTAGGGGTAAGGGAGTAAGAACGGAATAAAATTTCCATTGTTAACGTTTTTACATCTACACTTAGTGCTACTAAGAGTGCCGATGTATTGAAATCTTCGCCGAAAAGTCAAAATCTTTGACCACATTTTTTTCACATTTCTCGACGTTTTAGGCCATTCAGTCGAAATCAGTAAAAAAAAATTTTGCGTCCGTCTGTCTGTCTGTCTATCTGTCTGTCTGGGTGTGAACCCTCTAACTCCATTTCTACATGAGATATCGACTAGCGGTTTTTTGCATATTGTTTCTTATCGTATTCCGAAGAGGTGATTAGATTTTGGGGGTAAACGATTGGGGGTAAAGATAGGGTGAAACTCCTAATTTTAGCGTTTTTTGTTTATAATCCGATTTCAAAAAATTATATTTTAAATAAGAGCTCTTTTTAAGCCCTATAAAAAATGTTATATACAGTTTTTTGCTAGAATATAATGTTTTAAAGATACAGAATTTAAAGTCAAACAAAACACCTAATTTGAAATTTCCAAACTAGATAGCTCTAGTGTACAATAGTGCCGATGTTTTGACAGGGTGCTTGCAACGTTTCATCTAGTTGATTTATAATTTTTTACGATTTTTGATTGACAAATTACCAACTCATTTTTTTTACAATTTACCAACTTTTGAATTTGAAAGAGGGTGCCCCAATCTCTTCATGGCTCTGATCTTCTGTCTGGACAAATCTTCCTATTTTTTCTTCTAGACAAGTTTTATTTCACAACCAAATTTTCACCTCTCAGTTTTTGAAATTCCAAAACTCGTTGAATTTATTTTCAGCTTACTGTTTCTTCTGTTCTGATAAGTATTGGCTTAATAGTTTTCTCTTGAAAAAATAATGAGATAAGAAGACTATTATTTATACAGATAAGGCAATATTTATAGTAAGTAAAAGGACTTCGACAAAAAATATTTTAGCTCAATAAACTAAATAAATATTTAAAAAAAAAAAAGCAAAAAATATATTTATCCAATACATACAGATAATAAGACAATTACCAGCTTTATTTTAAATACATAAACTCAATAACCCCCGCGTGGCTTTTACTTTATTGTGTCGATAATTATTTATTTTGCCCACTCAACTGTCACTTGTCAAATTATTTTCTTGTAAATGTCATTAAAATTTTTAATAAAAATAAGAATTCCTAGCTATTTATTGGATAAAACCTTGTATGGCACTCCGATATTGCCCTCTCGAAAATAAACCTGCTTGGCTGACGCCTCGCAGGTTAATTATCTCTTACTTTTCCCACTAGTATCATAAATAACTATTATCCACGGCCGTGATTAATAGGCCTATTAATCACGGGTCTGTAAAAATAAACCGTTTAAAATTTAAAACGACCGTGGATAAAGTATAGAATTCTACTCGCGTATAATAGCTATTAATCATTCGGGTGATTAGGGAACGTTCAAGTATTACGTAACGCAAATTTTGATAACACCCGACTGATAAACTAAAAAGTATCAAACAAGAATAATGTGAAAAAAATATTGCTTTTTTCACGTTTCTTTACGTTTTATATAAAAAAAGATTTCTATCGAAAAAATTCTGTCTGTCGGTCTGTCGGTATATCTGTCCGGGAAATTTGTGATCACGATAACTTGAGACTAAAGACTTCAAACTTGCCTATCTAAAGTTCTAGGCTAGGATTGTTTTTGGTACAAATCCGCATATGTTTATGTTTATTTTTAACCTGGTACTATTCTACTTAATTAAGCATCCCCTAAGTCCAGGACTTGTGTGGGCTAGTAGAGGGAACCACCGGCTTTAATTGACTTTTGAACCAATATATCTAGGGAGTACGCCTTCGCCAAATTTCAATTATTAATTAACTGAAACAGGCAATCGGCGCCAGTGAGGTTTGAACTCACGATCATTAGCTCAGTGTCAATGCTATATCGATGCCTTAGACCGCTGAGCTAATCTCTCAATCCAGTTATTATTTTCAAAAACATTGTTTTTTCTTTTTTTTTTGGTTTAACAATGTTTTTTTCTCTGCATGGGAAAGTATTATTTTGTTGGCAGCAGTTCTTTCTCTGTGTGAAGCACGTTTGACTGTATTACCGATGCGTCGCGACGATATGCAAGAAAACGGATAAAAATTGTATAGAATTTATTGACAAGAAAACAAGAAAAGGCTAAAACGTGTAAAATTTTGCCTCTACCACCATAAAACACGTCGTAAATAAAGCTAAATAGCTTTATTTACGATGTCTTTTATGGTGGTAAAGGCAAAATTGAGTTTAACGATGACAGAACAAATTTTGAACTCACGGCTGGTTTCAATTTTTAACTTAAAAAGCCAAAGTTTTTAAATATTAATTGATTTAATATTAATTTTTTCTACCTCTGCTTTAGAATGTAAGCAAATACACACACTTTTCAAACACAGAATGAATACATTCTAGCTATAGATACGGTATGAATATTCCGTATCAAATGTTAGAATGAGCACATGTAGTGCCATCTCTTGTTTATACAATTAAAGAAAACTGTAGCAAAATTAGCAAAAATATATCTATTTTACCATGAAATATTGAATAATTTAATACAATTTAAAGTTTTGCGTTAAAATTACCTAAAGTTTATTAGTTTTTCTTAATATTTGACCAGTTTTTTATCAATTTAGTACAAAAAATTAAAACTGCTCCATCTATTGTTAAATATTTAAACCTGATATCTGACACAACAATCTTATAATTATAATTTGTAAATATGTGCTAAAATTAAATAAAAATTTGTTTTAAGTACTGATTTGATAAAATTATTAAATAACATTAATTGCTTTATTTAAAAATATGTGTTTTGTTGCATTTAGAATGTCGAGTTACAAAAAACATTGTTTTTAACCTTGTCCGCAGTTTAAAGCCATACAGTGTTTCATATTTGCAGTCGAAGAAAAAGTATAGTCTACAATACGTATGGAATAGTCATTCCGCGCTAGCGGGACTGTCACATTCGCCTGCCGGCTCGTATGACAACTTTCCGCTGGCACTGAATATTGTCTATTCCATACTAGTTATAGAATATACTATTCAGGTAATAAATTCCCCGCAGAATCTATCTTTGAGTTGTTGATGCTTATTTGTTTCTTGTTTTATAGTTCTCTGCATGAAAAAATGCAAGGGGGTGGAATCATTCGTGCTCTCTTCTTTCCGTCAAGAGCGTTATAAGGCGTGCGTGCCTACAACGGGCCTCTCACTTGCACACACATTCCTAACATATTTCCCGTAGCCACAGATCCGTGCGTCAAACTTTAGAATAGATTTAATTTCCTATGTTCTGCCGTGCTAAGCTGAAAGGTTCTATCTACATAGGTTTAACATACACAGATAGGACCTTTCCTAAGAAAAAAAGGCAGTGTTAGTTTGCTATCAAACAAACTTACACTTTTTAAAAATATTTTCTTATGGAAGACTCACTGATAGAACACTATCGTAATCATTTAAAAAAAATAGTTTTCTTAACTAGTGTATTAAGTAGCAATTTATCCACGCAACGGATAAAATCACGATAAATACACGAGTTGAGAATTAAATTTTATTTAACACCTTTTATTTTTAAATAAAAATCTATAATTTGCGAAAAATTATGTCACAAATATTAAGATTAAGTTTTCTTAATACTAAAATAATAGGTAGCCATGGCCTAAGTATGCCTATTAAAAATAAACAATTGCTAGTTTTACATTTCTTACAAACGTAAAAATGGACAAAACGGTGATGACAGAATTTTTAATAAAAACAGTATTTTATTCAAAAACTAAAGAATAATTTGGGGTTTTCTTTAATTTTTATGGTTTAGTTAACTTGCTTCTATTTATAGAATAGTTATAATACTTAATTAATAGGGTATGTAACTAATTTTGGGTGAGATTAAAAGCTGTATGTAAAAGAGTGGGTGAAAAATTTTTTAGTCACTAGTGGAAAAAAACTCACTTTTGACATTTAAAATAGTGCTCAAAACAAGTGTTTCTGTGAAGGTGTTGGATAAATAATATTTTTTTTGTATGAATTATAGAAGAAATTATTCTTTTGTCAATAGCAATATTTTAAGGTTAAACCCAGCCCACCGTGAAGTGTATCCATCTTGACCGATTAAAATCAGTTCGGATAAAACAATGGGCCATTATCCGGAAAATATACTGCCACTTTATCACCACGAATCACCAAATTCGAACATACAGATGCTGTTTATGACGAGGGTTACTTAATTATACGTAACATGGACGAATTAGATAAATTGTCGTATGTGCTGATTGGACTTTGAAGTCCAATAATTTAATAGTAATTATCGGAGCCCAGGAAGTTGCGAGCTATTAGTCATCTTTTGTCATCTTTTTTAGCTTTTATGATAGATACACAGGCGTTCCGTTGTTGTAGAGTGGGGACAACGTCTTTCAGCCGCTTCTAATCAGTCGCACTGATTCAGTGCTGAATTTATGCTATGCTTATGAACGAAACAGCTCGCTTATCCCCGATGTGTGGCTATTATATACCAAGGTAGAGGCTTTATAGCCGAGCGTTTCATTGATCCAACAATAGTATATTGCATAACTAGTGTGGAAAGTGGCATATTTCACGCGACTGGGAAGATTTACGAACGAGCCGCCAGGCGAGTGAGGAAACCCCACGAGTGTATGAAATATACTTTCCTACGAGTTATTTACACTATTTTTCCTACGATTCCGAAAAAATATGAAGTTTCTTATTTTAAAACTTTCAAATTTTTATTAACTTTTAAGCAAATCAAAGCACAAAATAATTATAAATAGCATACAAATTTATATATCTAGGTATGTCAAACAGGAAATATGATTTTCATTTAGCTTTAGTTTTCTTGGTTTTATATTTAATACAATACATAGCTGTTTAATGGGTTGCCTATTCCTAAATAAATGCAAACTTAAGTTTGCTTATTAAATTAGTTTTCTGTGGTTATGCTGCCATATAAGACAGTAAAATTGTACTGTTTTACATTTCATAAGAAAGATACTGTGTTTTTTTATGTTTTTTATATAATGTAAGTAAATAAAATATTAAGTAATTTTTATAAGATCTAGACTATCTAGACTAGAAAGTAATGGTCAGAATAGTAACGTTATAACTATAGTTTCTATTTTTGACATGAAAAACAGAAATATTTGGATTAAAACAAAAGATATAAAAGGCTGTGATGAAAGGTGGAAAATGGTTTATAAAACAAGGTGAATAAAATTCGTAGAATCTAACGAGGTAAATATCTAAATAAAATTAGGCAAACCTCCATACATAAATATCACACGAGTGTGATATAAAAATATCAAACTAGTGCGATATGAGGCGTTTTCTAAAGAACAAAAGAGTGTGCTAAATTTAATTTTCATAGAGGATCGTAGGAAAAAGTTGTATATTTTATGAATTTAAAAAAATTTTGAAAAGTATATTTCATGGATTCAAAACAAAAGTAGTATATTTTATGAATTCAAAATACAAAAGTAGTATATTTTACAACAAAAAAAAAAGATGAATATTGCAGGGATTTAGACAAAAGTTGTATATTGCAGGGATTGAAAATACAAATGTAATATGTTTCACGAGGTGAGGATCTTTTTTTTTTTAGTCATTAACTTTTTGGTCGAGGAAAAAAGTTGTATTTTTAGGCTAAAAAAAGACCTTCACCAAATCTTCTTCGCTACGACCCTGGCCTAACCCCACCTGCTGCTGCTGCTGTTTGTATACGACACATTTTCTTAGATTGTTAATATAGCAATTGTTTTATAATAAAATTTGGTAGCGTAGCGTGAAGAGATCTATCATGCATGCTATTTTGTGTAATCATGTATAACTAAATTATCTTTTAAACGAAAAGCATAATAAATGGATAGCAGAGAATCTGCTTGCCATTATTAAGCGAGACTTTACATAAATTACATTAAATTTGTTATTTAGTTTAACAGTTAGTTAAATTTAAATATAACACTAGGCAACAATTGGCAAATTTCTTTTATTTCCCCTAAGAAAAGTCTTGCCTTCGTAAAAAAAATCGAAAAACTTTAGGATGCTTGAAGAAAAAATAGTATGTTTCACTAGCAGGAAAAGTGCTTTTTTTACTCGTCTGTAATTTCCGGACTCCGCTTCGCGTCGTAAAACAATATACTATTTTAAACCACTGTTTAATCTACTGTTATTCTAAGAATACGTTACAGAAAGAAAAAAAATAGTTTTAATAACACAAAGTTATGTATTTATGCATTCCAGATAAGCAAGTAGAGGCTTACCTACACCATAAATAACATTTATTGCTTCTGCTAAAGTGCATATTGCATTCTTGCTAAGACGACACAATAACAAAGCTAACCGCAACTTTGCAAAAGGAGTTTTATTTATGTGCCCGTATTTCGGATAATACTTGTTATTTTTCGGAAATTGCTAACTTGCATTATATTTAAAATATGTAGGTATTATAAACCTAGAAATATTTTTCATATTATATCATAAATTCAGTATCGAATGTAAACAAAGACGCATTTCAGAGTATAGGGGAAAGTAGGGTAACTGTGCGCAGTGGGTAACCGTGCGCTCAACCGAAAACTCAGCTGAAACATCTCTGGCGTCCATAATTAAGGGGCTCGATCAAAAATTGCAAAACCTTTCTTTTAAAAATCTAGTTTTTGAAAACCTGTATAAATAAATATCTTGTGTTTAATAAATATATTTGCATTATTTTCTTTTTTGTCTTGTGTGTATAATTTTTAAACAGTTAGGCACCATTGCCTCATGGGGACATGCGCGCCCGGGGGGCGCAAATCCATAAGAAACTATTTAAAATATCTTATAAATAATTATAATTTGCTTTAAGGTTTTTAGAATATGAGTTATAAAAGTATTCGCCTGCGGAACAATAATATGATTACCGAGCCGAGTCGGAATGCCGGCCATACATTTTAATTAAAAGGTTTTTTATTTTTTTTTAAATCTCAGCTTTTAGAAAGTTTGGAAAATGCGTGTCATTAAAACTTCTAAAAAATTTTGCCTGCGGCGCTAAACTGGTTAACAAAAAGGTGATACAACAATTTTAATTAATATATTATATTCAATCATTTGCAAACCTATAACTTAGAAATGAGGCACCTATATATTTCTAAAAATTTTGGCACGCGGCGCTATAGTGTGTTATTTTTTTATAAGTTTCCTCTGGTTATTTGAAGTTTTATAAATAATTTTCTTTTTAAATTGTTCATGTTAGGAAAATACATGAAATTGAAAATTAAAAAAAAAATCGCCTACGGCCCTTAACTTAATATCACAATATGAATTAATAGATTTTATAAAATAATTTTTTATGAAATTCTAAAAAATACGATACCTTAGGATTTCTAAAAAATTTCGCATACGGCCCTAAATCTTTTGTTGGTGATGCCACTCAATCTGTTTCTTATAAACTTCCCTTTTTGGAAATTTAACAAAAAAGTTTTGTTGATATAGTTGTAAACCCGAATAGGCTTGCCCCCTCTTATCAAAAATTTTGCGGGCGCCTCTGGGTGGGGAGCTGTGCGCAAATGAACATTTTTTTGTGATTTTTGTGATTATGGTAAAAGCTACCTATATTTTGATGATACTCGTTGATAGCTATCAGATTGCTTAACAGACTATAGTCTGTTAGGTTCTGCTTCTTTTCCCACTTATAAAATTTCTGTAACATATTTAAGGTGCCAGTCATATAATGTTTGACTTAGGTGCGCACTATTCCCCCACTTTCCCCTACTCTCTACAGTAAACAGTATAATAATATTATAGCTTTTTCTCTTGATTTACTCCTCAAAATATGAGTTTTTAAAGTGGCGTTTTTTCGTTTATAAATCATTTATTTATATGGTATACTTGTGGATATAGGAATTTATCACAGACATTATGATTAAATCAAGCATATGGTACTGTTAAATCAAATTAAATTTTGGGTTGACTCTACCATATGGTTGAATTAACTATATTTGTATATCAAAAAACAGTATTTTCTGTATAAACATAAGTTTGTGTGTGTGTGTGTGAATGAAGAAGCAAAAGGTATCATTCCTAAAACTAGATTACACAGGGGAGAGGATGGCCCTTTGCTCCAAAGTTATGCCTGCAATTTTCATAATTAGAGACCCTTAATAATTTAATACTTTTGTCGCCTCAAAGGGACTGGTTACTTTATACATATAATAATAAATTCAGACCAGTTTTTCAATTTAAAACAAGTCGTGATGATATGTAATGCTACGCATCTCATTATATACTATTCACAGTGGATGGTGTATTGCATTTTCCCAATACTTTTAAAAATTGGTAGGGTTGATCCTTATAATAATACACTGCCCAGTAATAGAGCTTTCCCATTTTCACCTCCGCGCGTAAAATGGATTTTTTATTATCAGATTCTGTTTAGTTTTCATCGTGTATATAGTAGCTTTTGATAAGTCCCTAATGCGGACAAATATAAGATTTCATGCGCATGACGTACTACATGATGTACTACCTGGCTTCAGGCGATATTTCAGTGTAATTTGAAGAGTTCGTAAAACAGCACGGTACGGACAATACGTTAAATTCGTCAGGGGCGCGATACTCACGCCACTATCGCTTCCAAAGAACAAAAATAACAATAGTTATTCATAATGAATCAATGAAGAAAATACATCCAATAAATAACATTTCGCGTAGAACGAGTTGCAAATAGGGCTTACGCCATTTCTCAGAGGAAACATCAACTTGGTCCCAAGTACAAGAAGACACCTGGAACAATACAAGTAAGTCCCTTTTGCCTTACGTCACAAAGGTCCTTCGATAAAACACCCCAGTGGTTAACAGATTCACTTTTGGCAATCTTAAAAATTTACCAATTTTCACGAAAACCACCCCCGTCCCTTAGGGGGTAGAGTTAGAATTTTTTTTATTATCAGATTCTTTTTCAGCAACCTTAAAAACCCCAATATACCAATTTTTACAAAAACTAGCTCCCTCGCCATTGGGGGTGGAAATTTTTTTATAATTAGATTCACTTTCAGCAACCTCAAAAACCCCAATATACCAATTTTCACAAAAACTACCCCCCACCCCTCAGGTGGTGGGTTTAGAATTTTTTATTATTTGAATTTGAAAATTTTTGCACGAATACAAGACTTTCCGAAATTTTGAAAAATTTCAAAATGGGAAAGAAATATTTTCTAAAAAAGTTACGGGAATCGGAATTTTCTTTCAGCTTTTTTCGATTTTTTTTAAAGGTTACCTCCATAACTTTTTTATTTTTGAGGGGATTACTTTCAAAAACAATAGAAATGATTTTATTATTTCAAAGTTTCTTATTTTCCCTGAAAATTTCGAGTTGATCGAATTTTTCGTTCTTGAGTTATCGTGTCCACAAAAACGTAACATCAGACGGACGGACGGACGGACAGACGAACAGATAGACTGACGGATATTTTCATAGTTTCTTATTTTTTCATTTTCATCTAGGAAGTTTTTTTTCGACTTTTTCGAAATTACCTTATAATACTATTCTAGAGCTACGCACTTTGAATAGTATAACAACTTTGGGTCTTTTGGAAAAAGGGACAAGTTTTTTATCATCTTTTTTTTATTAAAATAATTTAATACATATTATTTAGTCACATTTGTTTTTGTTTCAAACAGTTTACTAATAAAACTTTTTTTACAAAAAAATGAAACTGACTTCCACCTCTAAAAATAAATAAGTAATCTAAAAATATATAAATTTTATACTGTATTTTTAATGATTTTGACACTGACTTATTTTTTTAGATTATTTCTTAATTTTTAGGGTAAAGTCGGTTCAATTTTTTTGAGAGAGAGAGGGGGGGGGGGAGCGAAAGAGAGAGAGATGATATGAAAGAGAGAGATTCGTCTCTTTGAAGTGATAAAATATCAAAATTTGAAGGGTCTCTAGCTTTAAAGCAAATTTTAATGCAGAACATAACTAACCTATTATAAACCACGATGGTAATCGATTTGCAATAAAACTAAACGGCTTTAATTTATGGCACTAGTTCCACATCCATATCAGTAACTACGTTTAATCATTGATAATATTAGATTGAACGATAAACAGATGCAACCCAACAAACAATGATCGGGCGGCCACTCTAAGGCTAATTTCTGCGATATTAATCTAATATCGGCATTAAAAGAAAATCAACGCCTTTTAGTTCAAATGAATTTTTCTCGAGAACGGTTAATCCTACAGTATTACAAAAAGTATACCTTTTTTATGTAGTTTGAATTGAGGACTCATGTTCCAATAAAATCACAAAAAAGTTACTCAGAAAAAAGTTTGGGACAAAAAACTGATAGGGCCTCACCATTTCAAACGCCCCGCTTAAAAACCAAAAAAAAAAACCTCGTTGCTCTCAAAGGGTACCTGAATTAATAAATAAAAACCCTATTTTTATTACAATTTTAAAGGGACTTAGCTCCCTTGCGATTAATTTTTACCATATGTTTATAGGGACTTTTGAATAGCCCTGTATTTAGTCGCTACATAGTTAGTAAGCGCCTTCGCCATATTTGTAAATACTTACATCGGCACTTAGTGCTACTAAGAGTGCCGATGTATTGAAATATTCGCCGAAAAGTCAAAATCTTTGACCACCATTTTTTCACATTTCTCGACGTTTTAGACTTCCGTCCGCCTGTCCGTCTGTCTGGGTGTAAACTCCATTTCTAAATGAGATAGACTTGCGGTTTTTTGCATATTGTTTCTTATCGTATTCCGAAGAGCTGATTAGATTTTGGGGGTAAACGATTGGGGGTAAGGGGGTAAAAATATGGTAAAACACCTATTTTTAGCGTTTTTTGTTTATAATTAAGGCAATTATTATTGTATTTGGTTAATTTAGCACTTATATAAAAGATAATTTTAAATTGGTCAAAAAATGTTATAAACAACGTTTTCCTAAAACGCATTGTTTTCGAGATATTGGCTTTTAAAGCAGTAAAAGGTTTTTTTAGCATATCTCACATATTTATAACCCGATTTCAAAAAAATATATTTTAAATAAAAGCTCGCTTTAAGCCCTATAAAAAATGTTATATACAGTTTTTTGCTAGAATATAATGTTTTAAAGATACAGAATTTAAAATCAAACAAAACACCTAGTTTGAAATTTGCAAACTAGATGGCTCTAGTGTACAATAGTGCCGATGTTTTGACAGGTTGCTTGCAACGTTTCATCTAGGTTGTAAATGTTTAACATATCTTTATTTTTATGGGAAAAAATAAACAAACTGCAGGATCTCTACAAAAAATATCATTGCTTTTAAAAAAAGATTGCTTGCTGACAATATTAGGTACCCATGTCCCAAATATTGCCAGGGTACTTTTTTTAGGCAGCTTATTTACAAATCTGACTTTTCGTTGCCCAGGTTATTAATAATCCGTTAATGTTTTGATATTAAGCCTAGCTCATTTTAAGCCGGAAACTTTCAAAAAGCTTTTCAATGCTCCCTTAAATAATGATTATCTATTAAAATTACGTGCTTTTAAAGTATTAGAACGATTAAATGACTTACCCTTTAATTAATAAACCTAAATTTTCACTTAAAACTTGCAGAAAAATATTTGTTTTCCGACATTAATAATTACACTGCTCTGCTTTTAATTATTTTTTCGACAAAACAAAATTTTTCTTTATTAATCGATTAGGCGTATTTTGGTTTCCTGGTTTGTGGACCGAAGCGGAGCTGAGTCCAAACACGACCGAAGACAGAAAAAAACGTACCTACGAGTAGCGCATTACGTTTTTCTCACTACCAAGGAGTTAAAATCCTATTTTATTAATAATGTTTTTGACATTTGTATGTGTGACAATTTAAGAAATTATTTTTTATGGAATCACTCTATAAAATTAGAAATAGTAGTCTTGCAAGACACATGTGTCTAGATGTTCCCCTGCGGTAAATGTAAGCACACTTGGTGTCCTTGTGCGATAAATCGTTTTTTCTGCCTTTAGTTACGGTTTTGTTTGGACTTTTTTTTTCTGTCTTCGGTCTTGTTTATAGACCTCTACTAGAACTGGTAATGTTTTAGCAAATGCCTTTTTCATTTCGTTTTCCTAATATGCTTTGAAGCAATTAAAAACCTATTCTATTTCTTCTGTTTTTAATAAACTTCTACTTTTTTAGAGCTTCCTCCCAATTGTTTTTCATGCTGCTTGTTTTTCACAACGAACTAATAACTCTTCTCTGTAGAATACGCATACCGTACCCTCCTAAAAACGGAAATCATCCGCTACAGCACGTCTTTTATACAAGACAATTCAGATCACCCAAACCCCCTCATTTCAAACTTTCTAGATTACGATAACGAAAAACACAACACTCACAAAAAGATCAAAAACGTCCTCAACCAGTAATGGTACCCACTAATACAGGACAGATGCATTCCCAGCATCAGTGAGCTAGTCTCACTCCTCCCGCACATCCCTCCTCTCCCTACCCCATCCCTCCCCATCCCCCTCCCACCCACTCCCCAGCGCCGAATTATGACAGATGCTACTCGCATCAGTGAGCATAGACTCACTGCCCCAAACTTCAATTCAGATCAAGTATTTTTTTAGATAAATGAGCCATAGGCTGCGCCTGTCTCTTAAAGACCCAAACAAACTATTGATGATGATGACGCATACCGTTAATATAAAGTATCGCCAACATCTCGGTTTGTTTGTAAACAAATAGTAGGTATATTCAGGCCTGAACAATAACAGTTACCAGTAACTGTTATTGTTGTCTCTGTTAGAACAAAGCTGTGCGAGTAAGACAGACAAATGTATATGTTGGCTTACGTTTTTTCAGTTTTTATAAATGAAATGCCTATTCTAGAGAGAAGAGTTATTAGCTCGTTGGTTTTTCACCGCTGTTGCTGTTCAAAAGTAATGTTGTCAAATTCTTTCGTGCTACTGGCAGCATGTCGAAGCTCTGAGAATGTGTTTTAATGATAAATGTGTCAATTTAATTTTGACGTATTATTTAAATTTAAATAAACACTATGCCAATACCGCTTTTTTAGTAGGTAATTTAAACCTGTTGTAGAGCAAAAAGTCTTGGTGCGTAAAATATTTTTATCTTTAAATTAAGATCAATTCATTTTAGGCCTAAAACTAAACTGAGGAAGTCTCCCTTATCTCCGAGTTTTATACTTATAAGTCTAAGTAAATATTTTTATTACTTCATTACTAGATTACATTTTTTTATGAGTCCCCGGAACCTTGTTATTTAAAATTTTGCCTTAATAACATCCTACTTTCTGCCGATTTTAAAAGTAATTTACTTTTTAACGAATTCATGAGATATAATCCCTGAAAATATTTAGACTGAGAAAATTACAGGAAAAAATATAAAATGTGAAGCTTTTTTTTACTAGTCTGTAGAATTTACGGACGACGCGAAGCGGAGTCCGGAAACTACAGACGAGTAAAAAAAAGCTGATTGAAACATACAATTTTTTCTTCAAGCATCCTATATATATTTTTAAATATTAATTTTTAAATTTAATTTATTCAGTAATAAAGTATTTTTTTTTTATTGAAATAGGCCAATAAAACCCTCTCGAAATAAACTTAAACCTTCCCTAGCTCATTTTATTTTTTTTTCGTATGCTAAATTGTACACTTTTCGCTATTTCGATGGTAACTTGTCTAATGTAGCATTTGCAATTTCGGAGAGATTTGTAGGTGTATAAACCATATATTCTTCTTCAATCATTGTTAATCAATTTCACACAAGGTTTTTGCACAGAATCTCGAGTAAACCAAAAAAGTTTACATAATAAGCAAACAAGTTTGAAGTATGGCTGTAAACAAAGTCAAAGAGTGCTGCCGCCAGTGGTGGTTTTGCTAACTAACTTTTTTTTACGGCGTACAACAATGAACTAATTTTTTTACTATTAAAAAATAGATCACTTCTAACTACCCAGTCAACACAAATACATGGCAGGAACATAGCAGGTACATAACCACTGTTCTATGTGATGTTGCAGCCATGTAATTTTTATAGTCCATGTATAGTCCTTGGACTTTAACAATTCCGCCTCAACTTTTGTATCAGCTACATAACATGCTACATATCAGATACATACTAGGTACATAACAATAAAAGTAGGCGTTTCCGAATTTTACTTGTTATGGAGTGCATCATAGATTTAGACATGGTGAACATTTTTACGTCTTTTTGATAAACCTAGTAATTAAAGTATATAAATATCTTTATATGTAGCATCCATCAGGCAAAATTCTTATACGATGTGCATTTTTACTGTGAAAGCAAACTTTCTACCAGGCTTAAAAATCATGGGCCACATAAAAAGCCAATTTTTAGAGAAAAAATAGCAAATAATCATTTTAAAAAAATATATTTATTTTATTTTTTTGTCTAAAATTATCTAAAATCAGTTTAGTTGTCTAAAAATACATGCGTTTCTACTACTTAAGGGTAAAACTTTTATTATTAACAACAATTTTAAGAATATTAGTGATTCTAACCTATAAAAATTAAAATAATATAGACGCCATGTTTAGTATTGAATTCATAACATTTTATGTATCGTGTATGTTCTCGTACCATATATATGATACATAACATGCAATATTGCATGTTATGTATCATACATATGTATGTTATATCTTATGTAATATGGCACATGCAACGTAAAAAATCTTTCTGTTATAGGACATGTTATGTAGCATACATATGTATGTTATGTCTCATGTAATATGGCACATGTTACCTAAAAAATCTTTCTTTACCATGTTGCATCCATATATGTGCGGACTGGGTAGTGTGTTCAATTATAAAATATGAACATTTTAGTACGCTTGAAGAAAATAGTATATTCTGCACCTGGTATGCGAACTTGGACTTTGGACTTGGACTCAAATGACACAAAATCAAACATAAATCACGTATTAATTATAGTATATTAAATTACTAGTTTCATAACACCCGTTTTTAGCACACGAGTACAAGTTACAGCATGACTGAAAAAAATGGTTTTTTCTTCAAGCGTACTAAAATGTTCATATTTTATAACTGAACATACTAGTTAGAAGTGATCTATTTTTTACAGTAAAAAAATGAGTTCATTGTTGTACGCCGTAAAAAAAGTTAGCAAAACCACCACTGGCTGCAGCACTCTTTGACTTTGATAACAGTCATACTTCAAACTTGTTTGTTTATGTAAACAGGTGGTTGACTCGAGATTCTGTGCGAAAACCTTGAAATTGATTAAAAATGATTGAAGAAGAATATATGGTTTATACACTTACAAATCTCTCCGAAATTGCAAATGCAACATTAGACAAGTTACCATCGAAATCGCTAAAAGTGTACGATTTAGCCTACGAAAAAAAATTAAAATGAGCTAAATAAGGTTTAAGTTTATTTCGAAAGGGTTTTATTAGACCATTTTAATAAAAAAACATACTTTATTACTGAATAAATTAAATTCAAAAATTAATATTTAAAAAATATATATATAGGATGCTTGAAGAAAAAATAGTATGTTTCACTCGTCTGTAGTAAATTCTACAGACTACTAAAAAAAAGCTTCACTTTTCCTCTAAGTAAAACAGTATACTATTAAAACTTAAATTGAGGTAATTAATGGCAATTTCTAAATCAAGGGAAAAAATCAGACGAAATTAATTTTAAATTTGTCCAATTTGATTTAATTTACATGTAATTGTATACAATTATAATAATTAGAGTGGGAATATTTAATTTGTATAAAATTAGCTCCTGCACATAAATTAAATTAGGAATATTATGGTTGATTTGTAATTCAGTACGCGTATTGACAAGCATACCAATTACAATTTAATTAATAAATATTAAAGATCCAAATCAAACATAAAATTTACGAAGGGCAAACATTTAGCATAGGCTATAGTCCAGTCAAATTGCAAAAAATGCACACGGGCTGATATTTTAAATGGTGGTAGTGGATGGTAACGGATCTGATCTGATCTGAAGAATGGTTTAGAGCTAATAATTTGAAACTTAACCGATCAAAAACTGTCCGCATGCTGTTCACTCACAGAGCAACAGGTAACATTGAAAGTCCGTGCAAAGGTAAATTTTTAGGAGTTTATCTAGATCTAAAATTAACGTGGAACAAACCTATAAGTTTTTAAGCAAATAAACTGTCAAAAAATATTTATGTTATCAGACAACTCTCAAAAATTGTTGGTATCAATATTAGCTTATCATGCCTTATTTGCGTCACAATGTCTTATGGTCTCATATGCTGGGGTCATGCAGCCAACATGTCAAGAATTTTTGGGTTACAGCGTAAGGTAATGAGTATAATAACCAGTCAAGGGTATAGACAAGATGTCAAATCCAAATCTACTGAACTGCGAGTTTTAACATTACCCTCATTTTACATATTGGTCTGTCTGTTATACGTGCACCAAAATAAGAATGCCTTAATAACTAATCATAATGAACACAACTACAACACAAGGGCCATAAAGTTTAGGTCAAATTTCCTAAGATTGGGGTCTAGCAGGAATAGGGTGTAATTACTATGGGGTAAAATTTTATAATTAACTGCCTCCGCGTGTACAAGCTCTCCCATTATTGCAATTTAAAGCAAAAACAAAACAATATCTTCTGCGGCAGGCATTTTACAGTGTTACTCAATATCTAGATGCTTGACCATACTGCTTTTAATATGTTGTGATTGTATTTAAACGTATTTTAACTGTGTTGTAAATGTACTACTTATTTATTTATTTATTTTTTTTAATCTGACCTGTGTGAACAATTAACTTGTATATACATCAATAAATTTTGAATCTTGATTCACTCCTGTTAGTTTTTCACCTGGTGATTTGCGTAAAGGGTGTCCGTCATCTTGAATTTTAGGAGTGAGCGCTATTATCTCGGTAAATATGCATCTTACGATAAAAATGCTTATTACCAATTTTGTTAAGGAGGAAATTTCCAACAGTTTTTGTTTGGATATGTGAAGATTTCGCTGTAGAGCACCACCTTGTATATGTCAACAAAACCTGTGCCATGGTGTTCAGACCTTCTAATTATAAAGACTTAGTGGTGCCCCCGATCAAACTTAACGGTAGTCTTATAAGTATAGTGTCGCAATTCAAATACTTAGGGCATATTCTAACCTGTGATCTCTCCGATAATCTCGACATTCAGAGACAGTACAAAGCCCTCTGCGTCCGTGCTAATATGTTAACCCGTCGTTTCTCCAAGTGTAACTCTGACATTAAAAAACTGTTATTTCAAACATATTGCTCAGGGATCTACATGTCCGAACTTTGGTGTAATTATACACTGGGATGGTGGAATAAACTGCGCGTGTGCTATAATAATGCGTTTAGACTCTTAAATAACATACCGAGATTTTCTAGTGCTAGTGAAATGTTTGCTACGGCTCGTGTTAATGGCTTCCTAGCTATTCGTAGATTTCGGGCTTTTGGGTTCCGAGATCGGCTGTATAAATCTTCCAACCTCTTTATTGTGGCTCTGCTAAGGAGTGACATTCTATGGCGTTCCAATCTATGGCATACCTGGAGTAGAGTTTTAATGGGGGGACGGTAGCTCTTTTGAACTTTCGTATATTGGCTAATTATTAATTTTCTTGTAGATATTTTGTATGTTTTGTATTTTTTTTTTTTTTGTATTTTTTGTATATGGCCCTCTGGGCTGGAATAAAGGATTATTATTATTATTTATTATATTACTAGGGGGGTAGAAACTGCTCGCTTCGCTCGCCAACCCCCGAGATTTTCCTCTGTCAACTTGTATTAAATGTCACTTTGACATTTAAAAGTTGAAGGAAAAACTATTTTTGACAGAGGAAACAACTATTTTAATAATATAGAGGAAATAAAAGTCGAGTAATGTTAAAAAATTGCCATGTTGGAGGTGAAATTGTTTTTTTTTCGATTTTTTAGCCAACTTATTCATTGAAGGGTAAAACTGGTCATAAACAAACTTTTAGCTCTTGAAATTTTCTATAGCTCTTATATATTATGAATTTTCTTAGTTATTTTGGTACATTTTGAGCGTGGCGCAACTCGACTTTCAGCGCTCTCTTTAACCGTATGAATATTATAGAGAATTTCATGACCTACAAGTTTGCTCATAACCATTTTATTTGTGTCGCGCACTGTCGAAGCGCAGAAAACACAATGAAGCATCAGCGACGCGGCCGGCTGTGTGGGGTTTTTTGCCTTAGTCTTCGGATCTGCGTGCTGAGAGGTGTCAGTTGACACTACTACTGAAATTGTAACAGTGTTTTAAAATTAAAATACGTTTTTGCTTTTTTTTATTGAGGATTGTTAAACCTGAGGTTTAAAATATTAAATAAAAAAAGTCAGAAATTAACAAAATTCGTTAAAAATTTCGCCTGCAGCTGTAATTTAATGGAGAACTGATGACTTTTTGTAGTCGTCACTTTGTTTTAATTAGAGTTTATAAAACTTAAGCGAGAATTTTTCGCCTGTAGCGCTCGAGCTTTCTTGCCTTTTTTTTTGAAATTTAAAATCGTAACTCTGTTATAAAATTAAAGTAGACCATCAACATTTTTCTTTTCTTTTCGGTTAATCAATTTCATGTACAATCCATATTTTCTTTTTTTTTTTAAGTTCAAGTAAGCTAATTAAAATAAAATTTGTATTTTTTTGTTAAAATAGAAAAGAAGTTGATAGACTTCGCAGCCGCGGCTAGCCGGTTAGTAATAACGATTTGAAATTAAAATCTCATTATCTCTCGTATTATTTTTTTTTTAAAGGTTATAAACCTTTAAATTCTCCTCATACCCTAATAATTTTAAATTGAATTAAAGTTTTTAAAAGGATTATACTATCAAGATGTTCTTAAAAGAATTTATGCTCATCTCTTTATACAGATAAAATTAATTTCATTCATTAATTAATTAATGAAACTCCATCAAAAGGCTTATTGTAAAAACTAAAAAACAATTTAAGTCTCCAAAATATATTTTTAAAAATATTCTTTAAATGAGAGAAAAGTATGTAGAAGTGCAAAGATCGATCAATCCGAATGATCTTTTTAATATTTGCCTAAATTAATCTTACCTCCTGAATTTGTTTGAATTCCCCAGGAATCTTATTAAAAATATTGATTGCTGTACCTATAATTTGTAGGTACTTAATTGTGAGGTATATACCTAGTGATGAGAATATGGAATAAGCGGATCAACTCCCAATGGGGTTTCACAGTTATGACTATGACTTTTAGTTTCAAATTTAAATTAAGGTCTATGAACATATAAAATACAAGTCAATTCAACAACGACGTCAAGGCAAGTACAGTCGGTCAAGTAAGAGCTTGTCACGCATTGTTTATTTAGGGATTTATTTATAATATTTGTTTTACATTAATTTACAGTCAATGAATGGTAGTAGTAGTAAATTTTTGGGTTGGCCAAAGCCGGAAAACTGGGCCATTTCTGGCCCTTTTTGTCACCCCAGGCAATCCCAGCCATTTACTAATTTGAGTCCTCCTTGAACCTGTCCGTCCTTTCAATAAAGGTCAGGATATTTGCCCAGGGGAGATCTCTTAGTTCTTCTTGGTTGAGTCTTTGAGTTTCAAAGACTTGCAACCTGATCCCGTCGTATCTGACACAGACTCGGCTAAGTAATGAGAGGATGTTTCATCTTCTCCGTACTCTGGGCATAGCGGACTCTCTAGAATCCCCATCAATGAATGGTAAATCAATGCAAATAACTGAGAAACTTATCCAGTATATATATGTATATATATATATATATATATATATATATATATATACTCAGATAGCGGTTAAGGTGAGCTCCGTTATACATAGAGTGAAAGGTGGAGTCCTTGTGTATATTTCGTGTATACCACTATACACATAAAGTACAAGACGGGATCCCATACATGTAGCGGTTAGGTTGAGCTCCTTTGACGTGTATTACCATACCTATCGGCAAAGCAGGCTCCGTGTATTGGGTATTTTAAGCAACCTGGGCTCCTTGCGGTGTTGTCATGTTTTTTTAAATAAAATACGTGGTCGCACCTACACTGAACGGCCGCACAAAGTCGCCCTTTATTTGGTATTTTTAATAACGTTTATTTGATATGGGGACGACGGCGGGGGCGCCAAAAATTTTTTTTTGTGGGGATTCGATAGATGTTACGTGGCCCCACCTGCACTGAATGGCCTCACAAAATCGCCCTTTATTTGGCATTTTTAAGCCAATATGGCGGACGACTTTTATGATTTCTGGCCGATTTGAACCAAAATCGGTATCAGGGGGTTTTCGGGGTCGTGAATTACGAATTTATTGTTAAAATTAAAAAAAATCAAAATGGCGGCACCAATATGGCGGACGACTTTTGTGATTTCTGGCCGATTTTAACCAAAATCGGTATCAGGGGGTTTTCGAAGTCGTGAATTACGAATTTTTTGTTAAAATTAAAAAAATTAAAATGGCGGCGCCAATATGGCGGACGACTTTAGTGATTTCTGGCCGATTTGAACCAAAATCGGTATCAGGGGGTTTTCGGGGTCGTAGATTACGAATTTTTTGTCAAAATTTAAAAAAATCAAAATGGCGGCGCCAATATGGCGGACGATTTTTGTGATTTCTGGCCGATTTGAACCAAAATCGGTATCAGGGGGTTTTCGGGGTCGTAGGTTACGAATTTTTTGTTAAAATTAATAAAATCAAAATGGCGGCGCCAATATGGTGGACGACTTTTGTAATTTCTGGCCGATTCGAACCAAAATCGGTATCAGGGGGTTTTCGGGGTCGTAGATTACGAATTTTTGGTCAAAATAAAAAATCAAAATGGCGGCGCCAATATGGCGGACGACTTTTGTAATTTCTGGCCGATTCGAATCAAAATCGGTATCAGGGGGTTTTCGGGGTCATAGATTACCAATTTTTTGTTAAGATTAAAAAAATCAAAATGGCGGCGCCAATATGGCGGACGACTTTTGTGATTTCTGGCCGATTCGAACCAAAATCGGTATCAGGGGTTTTTCGGGGTAGTAGATTACGAATTTTTTGTCATAATTACAAAAAAATCAAAATGGCGGCATCAACATGGCGGATGATTTGTGTCATTAATTGCCAATTCGAACCAAAATCGGTATCTGGGGGTTTTCTGTGCCATATATTAAAAAATTTTGGTCAAAATGGCGGACGACTTTTGTGATTTCTGGCTGATTCGAACAATGGCGTTTATTGTATTTATTTGAAAGGTTTTTAAAAAATAATAATAACAGAGAACCATTGCAATAGTCACGTGACTAAAAAGAGAATGTCGATGCATCGCTAGATCAAGCTCCATGGAGCTCAACTTAAACGCTAGAGCAATAGATTTTCCAAAGATATACATTAACCACGTGACTAAGGAGCCCAACTTATCTGCTAAAGGTATTTAGATAGGTATTCAATATATTTTCGAAAGATATACATCAACCACGTGACTAAGGAGCCCAACTTATTTGCTATAGGTATTCAAAGTTACTGGGATCTCAATTCTTGGTTTATAAAAGCTTATTTGGGGCTCTCCATGCTTATGTAATACTTTTTGCAAGTAATAAACAATAATTTCAGTCAGCCTATTATATAAAATAGTTTTTTTCCTCCGAGCCGAGCCGAGAACTCAATGATCCCATCCGAGAACTCAATTATCCCATCCGAGAACTCAATGATCCCACCCGAGAACACAATGATGCACTAAATAGCAAAATAAATGATCCGTATTTTTATATTACTAGTTTAGGCAAATAAAATAGAGTGTTGTTTTCTTGTTGCATTATTATAAGCCGTCAAAGATTCACTTTTATTTATATGAGTTTACCATAACCGCTAGGTGTATAAAATATACATATGCTGCATTGCCAAGCGTAGTGGATTCCAGGTTGACCGCTGAAGGTATCCAAAGCTGTATATTAAGGTTTACAATTGCCGCCATCTAATAATATACACGCAAACTAAAAAAGTATACATATTCATGATAGCGACCAAAATGGAGTCCAGCTGAAACTTTAGAGAATGAATCTACACCTTAAAATAAGATGTTTGGCGATATTTTTAGCGTTTGGCAAAGTGGGCTCCGTGTATCGGAGCTCACCTTGCCGCGGAGCCCACTTTAGCCGCAACTTTAGCATGGGAGGAGCTCACCTTGTACGCCATAAGAATATATATATATATATATATATATATATATATATATATATATATATATATATATTCGCGTAAATTATCGCCTGGCATCGTCGGGCCATACTTTGACGAGATTTTCCGCATATTTGGTTCAGGGAGTTTTGCGAAAAAGTGTCCGAAATCACCCACACCGTCCGAAGCCCTCTGAAACAGATAGATTCATTATTGGAAAATAGTGACACTTTTTTAATTTGAAAAAAAAAAAAAAAACAGCCCTAAAGATTCGTAATGTTTTGCATTCCACAGTATACTCTTAAACTTTTATCGTAGGACTATTAGTTTCCAGAGATATAGGCATTTTAATAAATTTTGATATACCGGGTGTCCCACCTCTATTTACCTAGCGATTTTCTCGTAAACTAAAAGAGATAATCAAATTCTGAGAAAACCATCTTAAATAAGACAACTTAAACTATCTTTTAGCATATATTTGATACTTATAGCACTTGAAATATGGGCAGGGGGCCATAGAGGGACATTTTTTGTAATAATACCTAACATGGTAAAATTATGACGTCATAACATTTAGCACCTCACAACTGAATTTTTCAGGATCGTTTAATAATAGTATATTAAAGTACTAGTTTCATAACATACGTTTTTAGCGCACGAGTACAAGTTTAGAAAAAGAGCCGCCTGCGGTGAGTTTTCTAAAGTACTAGTGCGCTAAAAACGTATTATGAAACGAGTGCTTTATAATTTTTTTTCTATTTTGCTCTAAAATAACAAAAAAAAACTTACATTTAAATTGATGACTGATTTAGGGACTTTTGTTTTGGGTTGGCATTACAGTTTACACCATGTTTAAAATTCTAAGAACAAATGATATTTTGATATATTTTATAGTCATCTCTTCTCTTTTTTACTGCAATTAACCAAGTCACAATTTTAACATGGTAAAAATAACCTAAACACAAAATTTTGTAGAAAATTCAACTTTGAAGCGACATTGACATTTGCACGGAAAACGTCAAGCGATAGGCTAGGTCTGTTGCCAACCCAAAAGAACAAAAAGTACAGACCTCTTATGGGCCTATAAGAACACGCAAAATGCGTGTGATTATGAGCTTATAAGAGCAAAATAGAAAAAAATATTTAAAATTAAGTGGTAACCTTTTCCGACAAAAAATTTCGGGCAATATCGCTATCGAGAATTTTCTTATGTAAGAAGTTGTTTGACTGGACATAAATAACACATATACAAAGTCTCAACGGTGAGGTAATAAAAAATACACTGCCCAGTAAAAGAGCTTTCCCATTTTTCACCTCCGCCCGTAAAATGGATTTTTTATTATTAGATTCACTATCAACAACCATAAAAACCTTAATATACCAATTTTTACGAAAACTACCCTCTGCCCCTTTAAGGATAAAGTTAGAATTTTTTTATAATCAGATTCACTTTCAACAACCTTAAAAACCCCAATATAACAATTTTCACGAAAACTACCCCCCACTCCTCAGGGGGTGGATTTAGAAAATTTTATTATCAGATTCACTTTCATAAACCTCAAAAACCCCAATACACCAGTTTTCACGAAAACTGTCCCACCCCTCAGGGGGTGAAATTAGAAAAAAGTATTATCAGATTCACATTCGTCGACCCCAAAAACCCCTATATACCAATTTTGAATATATATTGAAAAATATTTACACCCTCACCCCCTCGGGGGTGGAATTAGAAAAGTTTTTTTATCAGATTCAATTTCAGCAACCTTGAAAACCCATATATAGCAATTATCAAAATTTTCTAAAAAAAAATGTATTTTTTCCCATTTGCCGCACCCCAATGTTTACCAAAAACAATCCCAAGCGAGAACTTTTGGTAATATACCTGTATGCCAAATTTCAAGTCTCTAGCTTAAAGCGTTCTTAAGTTATCGTGCCCACAAGATTTCCCGGACAGACCAATCGAGCGACAATTTTTTTGTTTGCTCGAAATTGATTTATATCGACATAAAACGTCATAAAACGCAAAAACACAAACAAACATTTTGAAAATTTTCAAAATGGGAGAGCAAAATCTACTGGGCGTGGGCTCCCGGACTATTAACGTGCTGTGACGAGTATAAAAATGCTTAATTGAAAAAATTAACTATTGCATCTACCTATACTCGGATTTAATTTACCTGTGCGACAGATTCATTATCCACTAAGCAGACAAATTGAATTAAAAAACGGACAATAGGTAAAATTTCGTTTAGTGGTTTTATTTTTAATTACGTATCCAATACATCTCTGTGTTCAAGTAATTGTGTATCAGTGTATATACAGAGTATATTTTTAATGTCGCCAATAATTTTAAGGGGTGATTCTCCATCAGAAATAATGTAGGGTGAATTCTACATTAAAACCTAAAAAAAAAGTTTGTATACTTTGTATACACGTAGGTCGAAAAATCCAAAAAATCGCTTTTAAAGCTACTATGGCCCTTTAAAAAAGTCCAAAAAATCGCTTTTAAAGCAACGAACTAACAACTCTTTTCTCTAGAATACGCATACCGTTAATATAAAGTATCGCCAACATCTCGGTTTGTTTGTAAACAAATAGTAAGTATATTCAGACCTGAACAATAACAGTTACCAGTAACTGTTATTGCTGTCTCTGTTAGAACAAAGCTGTGCGAGTAAGACAGACAAATGTATATGTTGGCTACGTTTTTTTCAGTTTTTACAAATGAAATGCCTATTCTAGATAGAAGAGTTTTTAGTTCGTTGTTTTAAAGCTACTATGGCCCTTTAAAAATTGTGCATTTTTAGAAGACCAGAGCTTTCTTAGGATTGGTTTTTGAAAGTACTTATACACGGTGTTTTTGAAATAGGGTCCGAAATTTAAGGGGTGATTCTACATCAGAAAATATGAAAAAAATTTCCTGTAAACATATGTCTAAAAATGCGTTGTAAGGGAGCTAAGCCCCTTTGAAATTGTCCAAAAAATTCTGTTTTTATTTAATAACTCGGGAACCCCTTTAGATATAGCAACGAGGTTTTGCACGTGAACCAATATTAATAAGGCCCATTTTCGTATGTTATTTTCATGTACTTATTTTAATCAGGGGTGTGGGAAACATTTTTTTGTCTCAAACTTTTTTCTGTGTAACTTTTTTTTAATTTTATTTTTGGAATATGATTCCTTGGGTCAAAATACATAAAAAATGTAGTCTTGTTGTAATCCTGTAGGATTAACCGTTTTCGAGAAAAATTTATTGATTAAGAAAACGTTTTTGGACTTTATTCACAAAAGGAATATAGTCCTTAGATTGATATAGACTTGTGCGCCACCTAAACAAGTTTTTTTTAACGTGTTTTTTTAGAAGAATAAACTGTAATAAAATTGTTTTCATAAAAAGTCATGGTTCGTTTGGACTTTTTAATATATCGTCGGCTTACAAGTAAAAGGCACTAAGTCACTTTTTTGCAAAAATAGGATTTTAATGGCAATGTAATTAATTTTTGATGATCTATGTATAGGTAAACCGAACTAACTTCTAGGTGGACTGCCAAGGGAGTCTATACAAAACGCACTAATTTGATTTTGATTAGAATTTTATCTGGCAATAGGCACTAAGTCACTTAGTGCACTTAGTGCGTTTTACTTGTAGATTATTTCAAATGTTTCTGCACTAAGCACTTTCTAAAAATAGTTAATTTATAAAAATATGATTGCTTGAATCATTTATATGATACAATATCGCGTTATTTATTGTACTGACAAAAGCATTCAAATTTTGCTATGTTAAAGTTGATGGAATAGAGACAGAACAGAGAAACAGAACTTTACCTGTAAAATGACAACGCTTTTTACGTGTACTTTCGATGTGTAGGTAATAATTTAATTTTCATTTGGTTTTTTTATTATCAGATAATATTTCAAAACTAAATTTGAAGCCTTCACACTAAGTTCAAAGTCTCGGTGCATTTCTAAGGGGTGTTGCACCGTGAAGTGTTTTATTATTAATAATGATTCATTATAATTATTGACTTTAGGAGATGCTTCTTTGCCGGCACAGCCGATGGCCTCTGAAAACTGTCTTAGTTCTGGCATAGTAAGCAGTTTCATATAATTAATACTAATTAATTATTATTATTAAACGTTCTTTAAACAATCAAAAAGTCCAAACCCTTCTTTTAAAAATCTAGTTTTTGAAAATATATGTAAACATCTTGTTTTCTACTTTATAGTTATACATTACGTTTAATTAATAGAAGGGTTTTAATTTTAAATAGTTGTTTTTTATATTATTTTATTGACTTAGTGCTCTTTACTTGTAAGCCGACGACTTGGGCCTACAAGTAAAAGGCACTAAGTCCATGTCTTTTTTCAAATTTAGTTGAATTAAACTACTTCAATTTTTCTTTATTTAACTGCAAATGAGACATTATTATGTCCAAACATTTCATTGCAATTTGCGGTATTTTTTTCCAAAAACAATTATTACAAAAATTAAAAAACAACAATGAAAGTTAAATTTGTCAATATCTCTAAACTATGTTTTTGGACTTAGTGCTCTTTACTTGTAAGCCGACGATATAATATAATAAGTTATATGTTGTTATATAAAAAAATATCAAAAAGTAATACCGACTATTAAATATTGAATACATTGTAAATGGTATTCAAAATTAGGCGACTTTCATCTACTTTTAGCGTTTTTTAAAAAGCCCCTTTAAACGAATTACGTTTACATTTTTTACGGCTGGAAAATAACTTTTTTTGTAAATTATTACATTTCTCTTTTTTAAAGATAATTTTATTGCTCTAATATTTGTAAAGCACTTATTATTCCATCTAATAGAAAACTAATAAAATTTCATTAAATCTGTACCATCCGATTTAATAATTTTAAATGCAAAAAATTAAGTAGTTTTATTAAAATGTAAAAAAGTTTTAAAACTACTTAAATCTTCTTTATAATTTTTTAATGGAAAATGTCGGGGATAATAAAGGTCAGAAAATTTATTTTAATTTTTAGACGCTTTTTCATATACTGATCTTTCTTTTCTTTTTTTTTTTTGCTTTCAAATCTAGTTTAAAAGTTTATTCTGGGCAAATATCCATTTATCCCTATTTATGGCTTCTCATTAAAAAAAAATACACTGCCCAGTGAAAGAGCTTTCCCATTTTTCACCTCCGCGCGTAGAATGGATTTTTTTATTATCAGATTCACTTTCAGCAACTATAAAAACCCTTTGGGGTGAAGTTAGAATTTTGTTATAATCAGATTCCCTTTCAAAAACCTAAAAAACCCCAATATAAAAATTTTCACGAAAACTACCTCTCACCCCTCAGGGGTGGATTTAGAATATTTTTGTTATCAGATTCACTTACAGCAACCTCAAAAACTCCAATACACCAGTTTTCACGAAAAATACCCCCCACCACTCAGGGGTGAAATTAGGAAAAAAATATTATCAGATTTATATTCGTCGACCACAAAAACCCCCATATACCAATCTTCACGAAAATATTGAAAATATTTAAAAATATTTAACCCCCGACCCCCGTGGGGGTGGAACATACCTTAAAGGGCCATCTATTAAGTAAAGTTTGACACACAGGAAGAAACCTAGGACGAAATACAAAAATAGTATATTAAAGTACTAGTTTCATAACATACGTTTTTAGCCCACGAGTACAAATTTAGAAAACGAACCGCTTGCGGCGGGTTTTCTAAAGTACTAGTGCGCTAAAAACGTGTTATAAAACCAGTGCTTTATATATAAAAAGTTTTACACTAAAAATGTTACTTTTTAAAAGGCTATATCTCCTTTAATATTAAATTTAGGTGTTTTGGTGGTGAAGCATACTTTTTTGCTCAGTTTTAAATGAAGAATCGTCCTGCAGCATTAAAATTTTATTGATGCTTTTTTTGTTTCCGATTCAATATGTCCATCTTCGAAGGGCCGCACCTCCCTTAGGAGGACCAACGTTTATAGGAACTTTTTTTCATATTTTTTAACGTAGAATCACCTCTTAAATTTCTCGAACTTATTTCTTATATACTATTATATTGTATATATACAACCTTGTTTGGTACAAAAGGAACGTTCAAGTATTACGTAACGCAAATTTTGATCATTTTGGACCCCCACCCCTGTAACGCTATTTTCCTGTACCATTAACATGGGCGTAAGACTACAAAATGACCCCCCCCCCCCAGGAGAGTTATGTAATACTTGAACGTTCCCAAACATGTTTGATTTTAAACACAATTTATCCTTTTTCGGTGTCCGGAGTAAACGTAAATAGTCCTGTGCTCCTTGGTGTGGAGCCAGAGATTGGATTAATATTTGGCGAAAAAACTGTTTTGCCCTTTAAATCCTAATTTTATTATGTTTGCTGGGCTTACACGTAGTTTCACTTTTTTTTTGTTTGTTCTTATTTATTTTATACTCTAATAATTTCCTTGTCATGTTGACCCACATCAAAAATAAAAAAAACTAGATGAAACGTTGCAAGCACTCTGTCAAAACATCGGCACTAATGGGAAAACTAATAACACGCTATTAGAACAGGGTAGCATAACATAATTACAATTTTACTACTACTCCTCACTGCACAAACTAACTTTGGCAAAAAATCAAAAAGTTTCATCACTCAAAGGATAAGCCTGGCGGTACAGAGGGGAAACGCGGCCTCCGTGTTGGGGACATTTAACGTTGAGCCGGGTTTGGACGAATTTTTTTATATTTAATTATATAGTTTAATTTATGTTTATTTAGTTTAGTTTAGGTTATTTAGGTTATATTAAGTTTAATTTTACAATAAAATGTTTGCTTGGTTTAGAAATTAGAAAATTTTCAACTTGTATAATATTTATATTAAACTTTAGCTTTTCTTGTACACTTAATATATAATTAAAATTAATAATAAAAACTATGTTTTTACTTGGATGCAAGTTGAACTTATTAATTACAATTTTTGATTGATTTTAAAAAAATGAATGGAAGCTTAAAATTTGTACACTAGAGCCATCTAGTTTGCAAATTTCAAACTAGGTGTTTTGTTTGATTTTAAATTCTGTATCTTTAAAACATTATATTCTAGTAAAAAACTGTATAGAACTTTTTTTATAGGGCTTAAAAAGAGCTTTTATTTAAAATATAATTTTTTGAAACCGGGTTATAAATATGTGAGATATACTAAAAAAACATTTTACTGCTTTAAACGCCCATATCTCGAAAACAATGCGTTTTAGGAAAACATTGTTCATAACATTTCTTGACCAACTTAAAATTATCTTTTATATAAGTGCTAAATTAACCAAATACAATAATAATTGCCTTAATTATAAATGCAAAAAACAGCAAGTCGATATCTCATGTAGAAATGGAGTTAGAGAATTACACCCAGACAGACAGACAGACAGACGGACGCAAACATTTTTTTTACTGATTTCGACTCAAAATGGTCTAAAACGTCGAGAAATGTAAAAAAACGTGGTCAAAGATTTTGACTTTTCGGCGAAGATTTCAATACATCGGCACTAGTGCACTCTTAGTAGCACTAAGTGCCGATGTTATACTATATTATTTTTTTGTGTAACGCACAGTGGTGAAAAAGTCCAAACCCTGTTTTCATTCTTTTACCTCCAGGAATAAAACAGTTATAGGGGCGAGCCACTTTTGAAAAACACCCGGTATACCTTCACAGCTAGTTTTTTTTTTTAATTTTGAATATACTTTTTCTCTTTATGTCGACCCATTTGAACAACTCGCACATTTCAGAAAGAAACAAATAATTTCCCATAAATATTGAGTATAAAATACATAAAGAAGGAAATTGATAGTCGTGATGAGACTATAAAGCGATTGAAGATTCTTAGAAGCTATAAATTCGCTTATGTTAACTTGTATTTTTAATATTTAATACAAATCGTCGGCGTAGTATTATCAGGGGTAATATCATAAGTGATACTAGGTTAGGTATCGGTTGTTTTTTACATAAATTTTAAGAATATTAATCCCAATGACGAAAATGCAACGACTGCTTTAGCAGGAGTTGCATTTTCCGAAAATTGGGATTAATATGAGTAAAATTTGAAAAAAAAAGCACCGGTACCTAACCTAGTATCACGAATTGATATTTAGGGAGAGAATATAATTTATATTTAATACACATACCTCTTAATTATAACGTATTAATCCACAAAAAAAATATATTTTATAAATTAAAAAGCAAACAATAAGCACGATTTTAGATTAGAGAAAAGAGTGGTATAAAACCATAGTAGGGGTAAGGTATTGTTAAATGTACTTTAAGACATACACGGTGTATTTGAAATAGGGTATATAATAGGGCCTGATTCTAAATCAGAAAATATGACAAAAAGTTCCAAACAAAATACTGATAAGGTCCTTGTTTCACACGCCCTAGGTTAAAATAAGTACATGAAAATAATATATGAAGATGGGCCTTAGTTGAATTAGTTTACATGCAGAACCTCGTTGCTATATCTCAACGAATCCCTAAGTTATTATATAAAAACAGATTTTTTAGCCACATTCAAAAGGACTTTTTCCCTTACGACGCATTTTTAGGCATATGTTTATAGGAATTTTTTGTCATATTTTCTGATGTAAAATCACCCCTTAAAATTATTGATCCTATTAAAAATACACCTTGTATAAAATACAGCTGGGAGAAAATTAAAATGGTCACTAGCTCTTAGACTATAGGCAGGGCCGTGCTATGGGGGAAGGGGGGGGTAGCGAGCGCCCCCCCAACTAACTTGAAAAGTTGTATATTTAAAATACAAAAGTCGCATATTTCACAAAAAAAAAAGTTGCATATTGCAGAGATTCTGACAAAAGTTGTATATTGTATGCAGGGATTCAAAATACAAATCTTGGATAATTCCAAAAAGAGACCTTTTATTAGTCATTATTTTTTTTGTGGAGGAAAAAAGTTGTATTTTTAGGCTAAAAGAAGTTTTAATTTTTTACCTTCACAGAAAAAAAGGATATCTTGAAGCAAAGCAAAACGATCCTAAACCAAGGCTGCCATGGCTTTCGATATGTTCAACGCCATGACTGTCTTGGATCAAGTCCGCCGTGATCTTGGCATTTAAGGTCCTAGATTTAAGGACATTTCCTTAAATCAAAGCCTAAGTAGCTATTTATTTAAGATCATATTATCTTAAACCAAGTATGTAATTATCTTGATTTAAGATCATATTATCTTTATTCAAGATCATATTATCTTGCACCAAGTCTTGGTTTAAGATAATATAATCTTGAATGAAGAGAATTATAATCTTGAATTAAGATTATGATTCCCTTGATTCAAGATCATATTGACCCCACAGTCAGGTTCCAAGGTTAATAGAATGGTAAATATTTTGAAAAAATTTCCCACACATGTATAATATTATTTCGCACGCCAATGAAATATGATACTTTCTTACTCTGTTAATCGTGTGAAATTTGGTTTCATAGGTGGTCGTAGGAAAAAGCACTTGTTTTTGAAGAAAAACTTGTTGCAACGCCATTGCAAAATGGCGCTTATAGGTATAAATTATTTAATGCTATTTACCCGTGATTTTTTTAAGTAAATTTGAATATCCCCATCGTTTGAGGGTAACAGATACAAATTCGTCCATTTTAAAGCAGATGATACACCTTTAAAGACAACTGACCTAACTTCTCTCCCGCGCATATCTTGAACTACTGCGCAAATTGTCTGCCAGCCAGCCGGCAAACTCTTTACCGTAAGACAACAGGGGCTTTGAGTCAAGATAATAACTCTTGATTCTCTGTTACTATTTTAAATGTCATGCATTTAAGGAAAAAAACCTTGACACAAGGAAACCAAAGTCACAGATAATCTTAAACCGAGGATACATGATCTTAAAAGAAGATTATTACCTCGATTTAAGGTAATATAAATCCAAGATAATTTATTATCTTCTGCCAAGATTTTTTTCTGTGTTCTCCCCCCCCCCACAAAATCATCTTCGCTACGGCCCTGACTAAATGGTAGGTATTTGATATCTAATATAGGTCACTGAGATCACATAATTGTAAACCTAATCAACTATACAACATTCCGACCTTTCGACAAACAATTATAAATCCCAATTGTCCTTTCACTAAACTACAGCCATTGTTTTTGTCAAAAAACTACTTTAGAACCTGTCAACTCGTAAACCCTTTAGAAATAAACAGATTTAAATAGTAATTAATAACACAGGGCCACAAAAAAATAAATGTAAAGTACAATATATGCGACTATGCTATTTCTATGTATTCCTTTTCCTCACCTACAGGGTGTTCCAAAACTCACGAAGAGTTCTACCTAGTTTTAAAAAGTAACACTTCCTAAGTGGGCGTAGCTCCCTTAAGATCCATTTGTGGTCATTTATGGGAACTTTTTTTATAGTTTTTGATGTAGAATCGCTCTGCATTATTAAACTTTTTACTGGCGTAAATTTTAGTTCCTATTTGTGATGCTCACAACGTGAAAAGATCTCATTAACTGTAATTTTCTCGAAAAGGGTTGGTTTTACGGTGTTATACTAAGAGTACCTTTTTTATGTATTTTTAACTAAAGAAGAATCATATATTATCCCTGGTTAAGATTACCAAATAAAAATTACATAAAATGTGAGCCTTTAATAAAGGATATAACATTGATAAAGGCCCTTTATCAATGTTAAGCATGTGCAAAAATTTGTTACTGTTTGGTTTAAGAGATATTAAATAAAAACTCTTTTTTTAGACGCACCCTTAGGAGGGCCGTAATTCCCTTAAGGCTCGTTTCCGGACCAACCTTTATGGGGACTTCTTTTCATACTTTTATATGTAGAATCATCTCTAATTTTTTTTTGCGGGTTCTGAGGGCCGTAGTTCCCTTAGGGCTCGTTTCCGCCTCACTAAATCTTCTTAGCTCGGCCTTGATTATTTTTTTTTTGTCGCCCAGTCAGACAGACGAACAGACAGATAGACGGACGTAAAATTTTTAGAAGTTGTTTAAAATCACCAAAGTGTATTATATACATACACTTTGGTGATTTTAAACATTTTTTTTTCTTTTTTCGGGGCCCGAAGTTAACGTATAATACTTCTTTGAAAAGCTCTGCAAGGTGTATAATAACCCTGTGGAGGTTAGATCTAACTAATAAATGAAACTCAAACAATTACTTTGTCTGATATTTTTTTACAAAGATTTTCCTTTTTTCTCATTTTCCATTTAACAACTGTCTAATAACAATAAAACAGAAGCCGATATTTCGAGGTTCATTAGAGAAACCTTTCTGGCGACAGATTTTTTCAGAATGCCCTCAAGATAGGAAAATAAAGCATGCTTTTTTACACTCTTCACAACGGTAAGATGCGTTTTAAATTTCCAATATCATCAATAACATAGGACCACAAAAAAATTAAGTCGATTACTCTTAGCTAGACTATGTTTTTCTTACGTATTTTTGTGTGCTGAAAAAGAAATGGCGATTTCTCCCGTTAGATTAGACAGGGACAAAAGTTCTACCCAAAAAGGATAGAAGACATACATACACTCCCATTTCCACCCAACCAAACAAATTCTGTATTTGTTCTTTGTTGAACAAATACAATATTTACTTGGCCGGGCGAAAAGTGTAACTATATTATTTTTATTAAAGAAATTACTGGCACCATCTAGTAGAATTAGCTTATTCTACAGATTCACATTAGCTATGTTGGTTCGTGCCGATCAATGCTACACTTTCCGGCCAACCAAATAAATACTGTATTTGTTGTATGAAAAACAAATACAGTATTTATTTGGTTGGCTGGAAAGTGTAGCACAAATGAGATAGAGATAGGGTAGACGTCTTTTGTTTCATAATTCTAGTTGTAGAGAGCTCCATTGACAGTGAAACAGCTCGCTGAAGCCATAAAATTTCCGAAAAACTGCAAAAAAGAATACTGGACGAGGACTTTTTTAATCAAAAAGTCGAGAATTATAACATATTCAAAATTCAACCAAATCCGACCGAAAAGACTTTTCCATTACATTTTCAAATTACTCTATGTTTCTGTTTAAAATTAACTTATATTAAATGAATACCTACTGATAAAAAGAACAAAAACAACATTTTGGAGGTAAAATTACCTAAATTGATCATAAAATTGTAAATAAAGCACTCAAGTGTTTTAGCTAGACTTTTAGGTGTCATTTCTCATCACTGACATCAGGCAGTAATATAATAAGGATACTTTTCAATTAAAACATGATAGAGAAATTGATCTAATAAATATAATAGATATAATACAAGAGCGCCTGGAAATATAAAAAAAATAAGTACACAATAAAATAAGATATACAAAAATCTTTATAAATATTATAAATATTATAAATATTATAAATATTATAATTTTAAACTACATTCCATATCCCCTTATGTATGGCCTTAGGTTTAGGTAAATTTACCTCTAAAATGTGTGTCATTTTTAGAATGTAAAGTACCTATACCGTTTTTTGTTGAATTTAAAATAAAATAGTTAAGAATGAAATGATTTAAATACATTAACGAATTAAATGCTCTTTAAGGTACCAAAAAAATATTTATAGCAAGTATAAATCACCAACATAAATTTTAAAATCGTATTTAAAGTAAAGTTTCCTGAAAAATTTGAAAATATCGAGATAGGTAAATTTACCTCTTAGCCGATGATATCCAGAAATCAGTCAAATCTGACTAAACTACTTTTACATAGAAAGGGAGTCAATTTTGTTTTCAGCGTCCAAACATACGGTAGAAAAATATGGATTGGTTAATAGAAATTTATTTATTTTTGTGGACCGGTGTAATCTTTATAATAAAATTGATGATGTGTTTGTCTGACTGTTTGTCCTTTCCCAAAATTTTGAAAATTTTCAAAATGGGAAACAATATTTACAAATTTGGCGAAGGCGCCAGCATAGAAAACTGCCCTCGGGCTTAAATGTTGGTTTATGTTTGTTTTTAACCTCGTACTATTCTACTTAATTAAGCATCCCCTAAGTCCAGGACTTGTGTGGGCTAGTAGTAGAGGGAACCACCGGCTTTAATTGACTTTCGAACCAATATATCTAGGGAGTACGCCTTCGCCAAATTTCAATTATTAATTAACTGAAAAAGGCAATCGGCGCCAGTGAGGTTTGAACTCACGATCATTAGATCAGTGTCAGGCTATATCGATGCCATTGACCGCCGAGCTAAATCTCCCAATTTGCACGGTGTGCCTTAAACAAAGTTAAATGGAAAGTTAAACCACCCCGGATTTTATTATTTTAGGTTGTTTTTGGGACTTTTCCAAACAGTTTTTGACAAAAATTGAAATCGCTCACTAGGCCGTTTTTAAATTAAGTCATTCTTAATTTCAATTAAGTATTTTGGGGGTCAGGGGTTCAGTTTTAGAAACTTACTGATTACATAAATAGAAAGCTTACTGAAAATATCTAATCGACCGATTTTTGATACCTTTACAGTTTTCAATATAATGCCTAGGGCACAGTGGCATAACCAAGCCAATTACGAAATTGTATTATGTATTATGCTAGTTATGCGAGCCTCTGGATGTGCTTTAACATAGACTAATGGCTTTATTAAGGTTAGATTACATGCAAAACCTCGTTTCTATAACTCAAAGGATTCCTGAGTTTTAAATAAAAACCGAACTTCCTACTCCCTTACGACCCATTTTAGATATAAGGTTATAGGAACTCTTTTTATATGTTTATAGGAACTCTTTTTCATATTTTTTAATAAAGAATTACCCCTAAAAAGAAATTATGCTGTTTTAAAATTAGCCTCTATAGGGTTATTCTTTTAAATGGTACACATTCCGTAACTTTTGAACGGGATGAGATATAAACTTTAAATTTGAAATATGTGTATTACACAACAAAAAGTATAATTTTTCATATTTTTCAATTTTTTATTCGGTAAGGCGTGCCAGGGGGGTAGTGGGGGACAATATTTTAAATGGCACCCTAGGTCTTGTAATACGTCATTATAAAGAGCTTAAAATTCTCTATTTAACCATGTAGTTATTTATTTTGAAATACTTTTTTTGAAGATTTTTTTTTCTTTAAAATTTATGAAATTTTCAATATTTATCCTGTTCAATACCAAGTTTGCCATATGTGGCGAAAAGGATTTAAAAAAAAACTATGTACAGTGGAGTTAGAAAATTTTTATTATCAGATTTAGTTTCATAGACCCCAAAAACCCCTATATGCCAATATTCACGAAAACAATGTAAACAATTAAATTAAGGGGTGGTTCTACTTCCTTAAGGGGTAAATACTGATTTTTTTATATTAAATTCATTTCCAACTAGACCAAAATTCCCAGGTTCTAATTCTTATTAGGTTACCTAAAAAATATAAAATTGGAAGGTTCCAGCCCGTTAAGGGTTGAAGAATTTTTAAAATATCACATTCGGTTTTAGCGACTTTAAAAGCCCCCTCGTGCCGATTTTGACAAACATTAAACGACAATATATGATTTCTATAATGTTCCCTTATAAAAACTTTGGGGTGGATTATCTCGGAAACTGAACCAACGATTTTTTTTTCTTGAGGAATTTGGATTTAGCATAAAAAAAATATGTAAGAAAATATTAAAATAAAGTTGCGCATAATACCCTTGTAAACTAGTGTTATTTACCATTCTCATGTAAAATTTCTAATATTTATTTACAAAATATTGAATTTTCATTAATTTTGAAGAAAAAAAATCTCGAAAAAAAATATTAAAAAATAAATAGTTGCATCGTTAAATAGAGAGTTTCAGGCTCTTTAAAATAACGTATCATAAGATTCAAGGTGCTATTGAAAATATTGTCCCCCATTGCCCCCTTACAGAATAAAAAATAAAAAAATATGGCAAATGATAGTTTTTATTGTGTGATATACATATTCCAAATTTGAAGCTTATATCTCATTCCGTTGGAAAGTTACGGGGGGTATACCATTTAAAATAATAACCCTGTATAATGCGACGCAATACACTTCCTTACGATTTTTTTATATTCAGTGGTTTTGGTCGGTGAGTTTTTATGGCTCATTTATTGGGTACAAAGTGGAAATCTTTTTTTGTTAATGTATGACACTTTCTATTTACTGTTACACCATTTGCCTCGAGTATTTCAGCGTTTAATTTTCCCTTGTGCCCACAAAAGCGCTGATTATACAAGTTTTCCGACATAATATACTTATAATGCTTTTTTTTTAATGAAAAATGTGAACGGTTTGGAATTATTATGAAATGTTATAGATTTTATTTTACTTATAGTAGAACCAGTTTTTACTCATTAAAAATTAGTTGAAATTTTTGCGCCAAAAACTTATACCTATAGTTCGTGTAAAGATACTAATCGCTTGCAAAACAGCTTTACACTACGATATTTCAAGAACGCTTTGACATAGAGACTTGAAATTAAAAAAAAAATCTTAGAAAATGCTTGATCCAAATTTCAAGTCTCTGGTACTAAGTGCCGATGTAATAAATTTTGACGGGACGGGACTACATATTGAGTATAGGAAAGTCACCTAATATCGGATACCATTTACAATTTATACAATATTTAATAGGCGGTATTACCTTTTGTTACATCGGCACTTAGTGCTACTAAGAGTGCCGATGTATTGAAAACTTCGCCAAAAAGTTAAAATCTTTGACCACGTTTTTTTCACATTTCTCGACGTTTTAGACCATTCTGAGTCGAATTCAGTAAACAAAATTTTTGCGTTCGTCTGTCTGTCTGGCTGTCTGTCTGTCTGTCTGTCTGTCTGGGTGTAAACTCTCTAACTCCATTTCTACATGAGATATCGACTTTTTCGTATCGTATTCCGAAGAGCTGATTAGATTTTGGGGGTAAACGATTGGGGGTAAGGGGGTAAAAATAGGGTAAAACTCCTATTTTTAGCGTTTTTTGTTTATAATTAAGGCAATTATTATTGTATTTGGTTAATTTAGCACTTATATAAAAGATAATTTTAAATTGGTCAAAAAATGTTATAAACAACGTTTCCTAAAAGGCATTGTTTTCGAGATATTGACGTTTAAAGCAGTAAAAGGTTTTTTTAGCATATCTCACATATTTATAACCCGATTTCAAAAAATTATATTTTAAATAAAAGCTCTTTTTAAGCCCTATAAAAAATGTTATACAGTTTTTTGCTAGAATATGATACAGAATTTAAAATCAAACAAAACACCTAGTTTAAAATTTGCAAACTAGATGGCTCTAGTGTACCATAGTGCCGATGTTTTGACAGGGTACTTGCAACGTTTCATCCCAGTAATTTTTATACTTTTAACAACTATCTAACACAAGAATCACAAATACTTTTTTTCTCCATGTGTATACTTCCAGAGAGTTCTAATGCAGATACATTGCAGTGTATAACAGGCAGGTTAGCTAGTAATCTGCATTAATCAATGTTTAAAGAAAATGGACTTGACAGGCGGGTTAACCGACTGCAAATTGCAACTTAATTAATAGACCATTATTGTATGGGACAAAACAGATTTCGCCTATGTAGTGAGCGAAGTTCAATTAATTAAACCTTAATAGTTATTATAAATATTATAATTGTTATAATTACATCGGAACTTAGTTCTACTAAGCCGATTCATTCACCGCAGTAATGAGGAGAATCCAGCGCATGCGCACTGATTTTCTTATTTTTGTTTTAACGTATGCCAAAAATTATTTTAAGCTTATGTAACATTCTCTTGCAGAATTTTATAAAAATATCTACTTTTTCTTATGCATATTGTTACACCAGGCGAGCATTTATTTTTTAATTAGCTAAAGCTAAATTATTTAGCCTAAATATCCTATTTGATTCCTAAAATATATCTGTATCTGAAAAATGCCTCCAATTAAAAAAAAAACACCAAACCAGCAAACTACCAAACCATTATTAACGTAAACCAACGCCTTCCATTAAAAAAAAAACACCTAACCAGCAAACTACCAAACCAAACCATTGTTAACGTAAACCAACGCCTCCCATTAAAAAAAAACACCAACCAGCAAACTACCAAACTACTACTACCAGTACACTAGTTTTTTTGTTAGAATATATAGCAAAATATTGTTAAAATACTCAAGAATTTCTGTTTTATTTTTTTAATGGGGGTATTGGTTTACGTTAACAATGGTTTGGTTTGGTAGTTTGCTGGTTTGGTGTTTTTTTTTTTAATGGGAGGCGTTGCTTTACGTTAACAATGGTTTGGTTTGGTGTTTTTTTTTTAATGGGAGGCGTTGGTTAACGTTAATAATGGTTTGGGGTGGTAGTTTGCTGATTTGGTGTTTTTTTTTAATGGGAGGTATTTTCCAGATACGATATTTCAGAATTTAGAAGGCGATATATTTTAAGAATCAAATAGGATTATATCTAGGCTAAATAATTTAGCTTTCGCTAATTAAAAAATAAATGCTTGCCTGGTGTAACAATATGCATAAAAAAAAGTAGATATTTTTGTAAAATTCTGCAAAATAATGTTTCATAACCTTAAAATAATTTTAGGCATACGTCAAAACAGAATCAATGCGCATGCGCTGGATTCTCCTCATTACTGCGGTGAGTGAATCGTCCACTAAGGGTGCCGATGTATTAAGACGCGTTCGCAGAACTTTGAAATGCAGCGGCGTTTACATGGCGCACCTACATAGAGCTTCCTCCCAATTGTTTTTCATGCTGCCGATTTTGACAGAAGTTAAAAAAGCAAAAATAGGGTTATGTTCGAATGCGCGCGACTAACTTATATGTCAAAATTTCCGTGAACGACCGCTTCTCACGATCCCGAGTAGTAGAAGTAAAGTTCCTCAATTTTCGTGCGAAGTGAAGTTCAAGAATAAGTAGTTTTCCGTTTCGAGAGAAAGAATATGCAACCCACACCACCTTTCTCCCGGGAATGCGTTCTCTCGAGCCCGAGAATACATACCCAGAACGTGTCCTTAAAATGGACAGTCCAATACGTTAGGCAACATAAATTTAGGTCTTCAATACCAACCCAAAAAGAAAATTCCCTAATAATATTATATTTGGATTTTATCACAGTGCAACAAAAATATGTGCATTATATGCAAAATTATTAAAGAATACATAAAACAGCTTATTAAACACAAAAACAAGTACAAAATCTATACACACAACGAGGTATTTATTATCAATGACTGTCAAATTAAGGAGTAGGTCATAAGTTCCCTAGGAAACTTTAAACCTACTGTACACATAGCAGTATAAAAATAAAAAATAAATATAGGTGAATGATACGACAGTTTTGTATTTTAGCATATGTATTATTGAAAATATAGAATTATCGCCTAGCGCTTTCAGTCTATCTCAGACTATCATCAGGGCTGGGCTTTGTCAGAGCCACTACAACAGGATAACATAAAAAGGAGGAACAAGGTTCCATACATTAATTTATACAATACATTTAAAATAAGTTAAAATTAAAATTTAATTTTTTTTTTTTAATTTTTTTTAATTTTTTTAATTTTTTTTTTTTTTATTTTTTTTTCCTGTCAAAGGCCTTTCTTGACAATGACCTTAAAATTTTAAATTTTAATTTTAACTTATTTTAAATGTATTGTATAAATTAATGTATGGAACCTTGTTCCTCCTTTTTATGTTATCCTGTTGTAGTGGCTCTGACAAAGCCCAGCCCTGATGATAGTCTGAGATAGACTGAAAGCGCTAGGCTATAATTCTATATTTTCAATAATACATATGCTAAAATACAAAACTGTCGTATCATTCACCTATATAAAAACCAGCATACAAGTCAAAAAAAATCATTCATTTTAAAAAATAAATAGTTTTTTACTTAAAAAAAAAAAAATATCTTACCTTAATGTAATTTAAAATATAATCTAAAATGTTATTTTTACCTAAAATATGCATAATTTTATTTTAAAAGAATAATAATTATACTTTTATCTCTTTCTGTAGAACTTCTCTCATTATCTAATCTAATTAGGCTGCAGTCCATTATCGACAAAAAGTCGAAATCTTGACCATGTTTTTTTCTCGATTAAGGTTTATTTATAGTATATTAAAGTACTAGTTTCATAACATACGTTTTTAGTGCACGAGTACAAGTTTAGAAAACGAGCCGCTTGCGGTGAGTTTTCTAAAGTACTAGTGCGCTAAAAACGTGTTATGAAACGAGTGCTTTATACAATTTTTTCTGTTTTGCTCTAAAATTTTAAAAAACTTTCATTTAAATTGATGACTGATTTAGGGATTTTTGTTTCAAATTGGCATTACAGTTTTCGCCATGTTTAAAATTCTTAGAACGAATATTATTTTGATATATTTTATAGTCTTTCTTCTCTTTTCCACTGCAAGTAACCAAGCCACAATTTTAACACGGTAAAACATAACCTAAACACAAAATTTTGTAGAAAATTAAACTTTAAACCGACGTTCATAATTGCACGGCAAACGTCAAGAGATAGACTTTTGTCTGTTGCCAACCCAAAAGAAAAAAAAGTACAGACCTCTTATGGGCCTATAAGAACACGCAAAATGCGTGTGATTATGAGCTTATAAGAGTCGCAAAATAGAAAAATATTATTTAAAGCATGTATTAAAGCCAAAAAGAAAATTCACTTTTCCTGGACTGCGATGGTTTTTTAGGATTGGCAACAGAAATTTTAGGGAGTGCTTATGGGTTTCAGGTTTATTTTTTACGAAGAATGCCTAAGTGTGGCAGTTTCTCTAAGGAGTAATTAAGGAGGGTATACCCATAAAGGTTTGGGTACTTGATTTGAATTTTACTACTTATGTATTTTAATACAGTTGATTTGCATTTATACTGATTTCTAGAAGGTACAATATTGTAAAAGTCCTATAGGAATCATAGGTAAAGCACGTTAAACAACGCGGAAATATAGGAAATTGTAGAAAATTTTTACAAATAGGAAATTTTGAACGCCATTTTTTAAGAAAATTTTCTACCGTTTCCATTCTGGAAAATCTCCTTTTAAATACTAAATATTTTTTAAGAAAAAATCCTACTCTTTCCATATTATAATTTTCTACATGGTGTCCAAATGAAATTTTAAAATAAACTCAATCAAAGTTTTATTTTTTAATGGAAATAATTTCTACTTTCTCATTTTATAGCATACTCTAATGAACATTTACACAATTAAAATATGATGCTGATATTAGTTTTTTATTATTTTATTCACAGCGCCTGCGCTAGAAAATCATTACCGTAAGCTTTTCAAAAAAAAAAAAAAAAATAAAAATCGTCCTAGACAAAAATTCTCGTATACAAGGTGTATTTGAAATAGGGTCGGAAATTTTAACTGATGATTCTACATGATAAAATATGACAAAAAGTTCCTATAAACATGTCTAAAAATGCGTCATAAGGGAGCTACGCCCCTCTGAAAGTGGCTAAAAAAATCGGTTTTTATTTAATAACTCAGGAACCCTTTGAGATATATCAACGAGGTTTTGCACGTCAACTAATCCTACCAAGGCCCGTTTTTATGTGTTATTTTCATGTACTTATTTCAACCAGGAGTGTGCGAAACGGGGGGGGGCTTATCAGTTTTTTGTCCCAAACTTTTTTCTGTGTAACTTTTTTGCAATTTTATTTTTGAAATATGATTCCTCAGGTCAAAATACATAAAAAAGGTACTCTTGTTGTAATACTGTAGGATTAACCGTTTTCGAGAAAAAATCATTTGAAGGTGATATTCCACGGTTCGAGAACGAAAAATTAAATACTAAAATGTTGAAAACCAAAATTTTGATGATGCAATGTTATTCTACATCAAGAACTAAGAAAAAAAGTTTCCATACATGTAGGTCGAAAAAACGATTTTAAAGCTACCATAGCGCTTTAAAAATGGTGCATATTTAGGAGACCATAGCTCCGTTAGGATTGATTTTTGGAAGTACCTGTATATGAGGTTTTTTTCTTAGTTTTTAATGTACATTCGCCCTGCATCATTGAAATTTTGGTTTTCAACATTTTAGTATTTAATTTTTCGTCCTCGAACCGTAGAATTTCACCTTCAAATGAATTTTTCTCGAAAACGGTTAATCCTACAGTATTACAACAAGAGTACCTTTTTTATGTATTTTGACCTGAGGAATCATATTTCAAAAATAAAATTGCAAAAAAGTTACACAGAAAAAAGTTTGGGACCAAAAAACTGATAAGCCCCCCCGTTTCGCACACCCCTGGTTGAAATAAGTACATGAAAATAACACATAAAAACGGGCCTTGGTAGGATTAGTTGACGTGCAAAACCTCGTTGATATATCTCAAAGAGTTCCCGAGTTATTAAATAAAAACCGATTTTTTTAGCCACTTTCAAAGTGGCGTAGCTCCCTTATGACGCATTTTTAGATATATGTTTATAGGAACTTTTTGTCATATTTTATGATGTAGAATCATTAGTTAAAATTTCCGACCCTATTTCAAATACACCGTGTATAAATTTGTTTCAGGAAAAAATAAGCAACTTTTTTTTTAATGTCCGTCTGTCTGTCCGTCCGTCCGTCCGATGTCACAATTTTTTTGATCACGATAACTCGAGAACAAATAATCCCATTGACTTGAAATTTTTAGGACAAATCAAGTTCTATGAGGGGAAGATGTGTATTGTTTTTGAAAGTGGTTCCCCCAAAAAAAAAGTTATGGGGTTTGAAATATTTTTAATTTTTTCGTGTTTCGCAAAAGGAAAAATTAAAAAAATTGAAAACTTAAAAAAAAGAGTTTTTTTTGGATTTTTTTTGAATTTTTTTTGAATTTTTATTTATTTTTTTATTTTTTCTATTCCTTGTTTTTTTTTTATTTTTGGTTTTTCAAAAAAATATCTTTTCAAAAAGAAAATTAAAATTTTTGTTTTATTTTTTTTTGTTGAAAATTATGTTTTTAAAGTATTTGGGAAACGCAATATGGTATATTATTACTGTGAATAATATATAATGAAATGCGTAGCATTACATATCTTCATGGCTTGTTTTTACTTCAGAGAGACCTCGAAGAGAAGAAAGTATTTTTATGGTAAAAAAAACAAATTTTCTAGATTTTTTGTATTTATACGTTTTAACCTAAAGGAAACCAACCAAGCCAATTTTTCGATGTTGGTCTGTCAGTCCGTCGGCCCTTCGAGTATAAAAATATTTAATTCAAATATACTTTTTATGTGTGTGAGAACCAAAATTAATGGACCTATAAAAAATTGCTATTAACTAATGGACTTCATTCGCATAAAAACTATAATAAAAATTTTGCGTGTATATTTACCATTAGAGTTAACACTTAACCTCAACACAGATTTGCATCAATCGATATTAACCTGAAAGGCTATTCAACACACATTTTGTTTAATATAAATATCTTCGACTGTCTTAGAAGAAGATCTTTAGAATAGGCTCCGAAAAAATCAGAAATAAAAATACGCTTATTCTTTATTTCTGATTTTTTTTTTCCATTTACGGTTACACCGTATATTTATTTGTGGTTATTTCATATCTTATATAGATTTTTCTAAAGAAATATAAATAAAAATCTATATTTTTTGGATATTTTCTGTTTTATGACAAAATATTTATACAGGTTTTCAAAAACTAGATTTTAAAATAGAAAGGTTTTTCAAATTTCGATCGTTTAAAGAACGTTTTAAAACTTTTTTTTTTAAATCGAGTTTTTGAAAACTTTCATAAATATCTTGTTTTCTACTTTTTAGTTATACGTAATGTGTAATTAATTTTAAAAACTTTTTATTTAATATTATCCATTTAACTGAATGAGGGGGCACGCGCATCATTACCCCCTCATGAACACTCAGAAAATTACATTGTAATTTTAATACTAAATTTTATTTGTAAATACATATTTGTTATTTATATTGCCTCCATTGGTATTTAATACTTTACTTGTAATATTAAATACTGCAATGTGTGTATTGTATACAAAATGTTGTCATACTAATATAGAGACCGTGCTGGTACATTTGAATCCCCAAGCAACATGTGTTTATTAATACAAGCATGTTATAGTAAAAATTACTGTAGCATATTATAAAGCATATCACACTTATAGTATGGTATACTTTGAGTTGTTGTTAAGTTGTATTATTGATCTAGTTTAAAGTATGTTACAGTATTCAGAAAAATTAACAACCGGTAAATAATACCAATATTTTGATTAGTAATAATATAAAGATTACAATCAGACACAATTATATACTGATAAAATAATCGATCCTTTTTTTACTTTTCTCTGTATTATTACTAATCAAAATATTGGTATTATTTACCGATTGTTATTTTACTAAATACTGTAACATACTTTAAACTAGATCAATAACACAGCAACTACAACTTAAAGTATACCAAACTATAACTGTGATATAATTTACCAAATTTTACAGTATTAATAAACACATGTTGCGTGGGGATCCAAATGTACGAGCACGGTCTCTATGTTAGTATGACAACATTTTGTATACAATACACACATTGCGGTATTTAATATCACAAGTAAAGTATTAAATACCAATGGTGGTGATATAAATAAAAAATATGTATTAACAAATAACATTCAGTATAACTAAAACTATTTAATTAAATTTAACAAAATTGCAAGTATAAATGAAAATGATCATATCCTTCAAGAATATATTTATTTTAGAATAATCGGTTAAGAATTATGAACTTGCCATCCTATTTAGTACACGTGCAAAATAGTAACAACGAACATTCAGACAATTCAAATATTGTAAACAACTGTTATATGTCAGTCGTCATTCTTGGCGCTAGCGAATTGTTAGATAAGCCCCTCAAGCATGGGTGTCAGAGATTTTTCAGAATACCTTATAATATGAATTTTCGGTCGAGCGCATGGTTACCCACTGCGCATGGTTACCCTACTTTCCCCTAGTATAGCAAGCGTATGTTTTATTTTTATTTTTTTATTTTTTTTATTTATTTGGTTACAACCACCCAACAGCCTAAGCCAATTACTGGGTGGGAATACGTACATTTTAAAATAACATAAAATATATAATATGACTTAAGATAAAACAAATAAAGTATAATTTAATTACTTAACTGTAGTCTTCTAATAGCATTAATTTTACAGTGGAAAATGTCACAACTATCCTGCAGGTTGTTGTAGGTATTGCATATAAAATATAATGGAGAAAAATTCAGCAAATTTGTCCTAGGTTGTTTTAAGTAAAATGTAGGACTATAACGTGTACCTAATCGAGGTACATGGAAACATAATTTCTCTAAAATATTAGGGGAGTTAATCTTATTATGCATCAGTCGGTGTAAAAATATAATTGCTGTTTTTTTACGATGGTTTTCAAGACTTTCTACAGAAAACCTTGTTAATAAATTATTATGATCATAGCCAATTGCAGGATATATACCGGTGGTTTTAAAGTGCAGGAATTTTAAAAACCTTCGTTGCACTCCTTCCAGCGTATCTTTATAGGCTTGGTATCCAGGGTTCCAGATTAGGGATCCATAATCTAGCTTAGATTGGACAAAAGTACTGTAGAGTAATTTTAAAACGTTAATGTCAGAAAAACCATGAGAATTTCTCAAAACAAATCCCAAGTTTTTAGAAGCTGCTTTTGTTGTTGTTTCAATATGCTTATTAAAGGTGAGTGTACTCTCAAATATAACTCCTAGATCTTTAATAAAGTCTGGACGAGTAAGTATTTTATTATCCAAGGTATAATTAAAAATAATTGGATTTTGTTTTTTGGTATACGTCATGACATTACATTTTTCCACATTTAAGGGCAGATTATTTGCGATACACCAAGCTTTTATCTTATTGATGTTCTTGCAATCTCAAACAGTCCAGAAGAGATCGAATTGCCATATAAAATTTTGCATCATCGGCGAATAACAGATAGAAAACATCCAGGTCAACGCCTATATCGTTTATAAAAAGTATAAAAAGTAACGGGCCTAAAATTGATCCCTGTGGGACGCCTGAGGTAGCCAAAATATCGTCAGAAAACTGTCCAAGAAATTGTACATATTGAATTCGGCCAATAAGATAAGACGCAAAAAGACAAAGTAGTGGGGGAGAGCATCCGGCTTCTTTTAACTTTCGAAGTAAGACATATGGGTCAATTCTTTCAAATGCTTTTGAAAAATCTGTGTATATGACGTCAACCTGAATGTTAGCATCGACAGACTCCGAGAGATATTGAGTTACGTAGAGTAGGTTGGTGACAGTTGATCTCTTCTGGACAAATCCGTGTTGATGTAATGTAATCTGTCCTTCAATATGGTTGTAAAGAACTTTGTGTAAGGCGATTTCAAAGATTTTCGCGAAATTGCATATGATTGCAATTGGGCGGTAATTCTCTACATTACTTTTGTCCCCTTTTTTAAAGACGGGACATATTCTTGACCGTTTCCAAACTTCAGGGAATGTACTCGTTTTAAGTAAAAGGTTGAAGATTACTTTAAGGGGTTCTGCTAGCGAATTGGAACAATCCTTGATAAGAAAAGCGGGGATTTCATCTGGCCCTTTGGTACATTTAGGTTTTAGTTTTTTAAGTGCGCAAATAATGTCTGCATGACTGAATTTATTTATATGCAAAAAGTTATTATCGGTATTTGATTCATCGTTAATATCACATGGTGTAGGTACCGTAAATGACGTTGTAAAAAATTCAGCAAAACAATTTGCAATATCTTTAGGGTGCTCGTACCACTGATTTTTATATTGTAGTTTTTCTGGTATGGTCGATATATTTTTTTTTGAGTTTATGTAGGACCAAAATTGGTTTGGATTATTTTTAATATTATTTTGGATGTTATTTTGATATTGATTATAAGCTGTGTCAGTTTCTCTTTTAATTTCAGATCTAAGAAGCTTAAAATTCTCATAAAATTCTCTATTTCTAGTTTTATTAAATCTTTTCAAATAAGAGCTTTTTAATTTAATGAGTTTAATAAGATTACCGTGAAACCATGGTGGGTATTTCCTCGGCCGAGGACTTTTTTTTGTTGTGCACTAGTAAACAATACCAATGCGGCTTTAATATAGCCCAATAAATAATACGACCGACTGTATTAAACAGTGTATTTGGTAGGGATTTCCGTAGTTTAAGCACGCTAAATAGTTGTTTAATGCGGATTTGCTTTAACGAGTGAACAACTTGTTCCCATGCAGTTGACAGCAATACAAAAATATAATAGCGGCAGTACACTGTACAAGAGTACAATAAATACTAAAGAGCCTGTCAAAAGTCCACCCCCCAACTTTTGAACGGCTTAAGATATCAACTTGAAATTTAAAACACTTAAATAATATAATCCAAATAATTTTTTAGTATATTTTTGATTTGCTTAGGGGGCACAATGAAAACAGGGGGCAAGGGAGACATTTTTAAATTTTACATTTAAAGCTTATAAAATTCTTTATTCGACCATATAATTTTTATTTTTTTAAACTTTTTTTGAGGTTTTCATTTTTAAACTATTTTTGCTAAAAAATGCAATTTTTTAAGATTTTTTTTGGTATTTTTTTTAGTTTTATTTTTTGCATCAACCTTTCTGGGTTATTAGCAATTACGTTACATTGTTTTTGAGGTACCTAATATTACAAATATTTATATAGTAGACTAACATAACTTACTTTTTGCATGAGATTTGCTTCAGTTGGGGAGATGGGAGCGGTCTAAGGCATCGATATAGCATTGACACTGAGCTAATGATCGTGAGTTCAAACCTCACTGGCGCCGATTGCCTTTTTCAGTTAATTAATAATTGAAATTTGGCGAAGGCGTACTCCCTAGATATATTGGTTCGAAAGTCAATTAAAGCTGGTGGTTCCCTCTACTACTAGCCCACACAAGTCCTGGACTTAGGGGATGCTTAATTAAGTAGAATAGTACGAGGTTAAAAACAAACAAGTTAATAATTTAAAAAAATTGTCCAAGTCACTAATTAAAACTGTATTTAAGTTATCTTTTAATTTATAGTTAGTTAGCAAGTGGGAATATCTTCTACGCTCCAAAATAATAGTATATTATGCACCTAGTATGTAAACTAAGACTTTACTGTTCGAGACTGAAGTTTTTTTTGCTGAGACGGAGTCGAGGCAAAAAATCAGTAGAAAACACTTAAGACAGTTCGCATACGTGGTGCATATACTATTTTTTCTACTACCTAAAGCTAGTAACTCCAAATATCAGTTAAAAATAAATTTTAAAAACAATTTTGACATAGCTGTCAGTTTGACAAATAAGTTGAAAAAGTTAGTAGTTGCCTCAAAATTTTTTCATTATTGACCGTCATTAAACAATGCTTAACAACGGTCAATAATAAATGAGTTCAGTGATTTTATTGGTTGCCAAGGTAAACAAGCCTTGACAACGGTAGATAATATGTACGCTAGCACTTAATTAGGTAGTAGAAAAAAAGTTTTACTGTAAGAATGCACGCACATACTTCACACATGCAACTAAAATGGTGTCGGCAAATTTTTGAGTGTTGAGCAGTGTTATTAAATGTTTATGTTATGTTTATATATGACGAGAAGCCCCAAAATGTAAAAACTTATTTTTTACAGCGATATATAGAATATACATAGAAAATAAAATAGCAAACATTATTTATTATATTATTCAACGATTAATTTATTTTTTTTACGAAGAAGTACTCTCGCACATTCGAGACGTTTTTTTATTTACGCGTGACTTTCCTAGCGAAAAGTAGAATGTGCAAAAAAAACTGTGACTTTATTTACTTAAATAACTGAGTTGTTTATATCCTAACCTTTCCGGTCATTAAGAAAACACAATGAGAAAACTCAAGTATAAAGTGTATTTTTTTTATTCAAAGAATCATTTGACTGGGCTAATGTGAACGTACTTTTTCAGCTCACTCTATTTTCTTTGTGATAAATGATCCTTCTGAAAAAAGGGTCTCTTTACAAATTACCAGGACCTTTAAGAATTACATTGTTGATGGATTGGTCCTGCTTCTATGTAGATTTTCCAAGAAACTAAATAAAAAATCGGAAAATAAAAACAATACACTATACAAGGTGTAAGGAATTCTCTTCACAACTACAGTTAGAAGAGACAGTGACTAGAAAAAGTCTATGGGGCTCACGAGATTACAGGAGGGACTTAAATCATAAAAAAAATCTTAAAATATTGACATTCTAAATGCTCAGTTTTTTTTTCAGGGGCTAAGCCTCTATGGCCCCCCTATACTTTTTTTGTCAAAAGTCTACAAATACAAAACACTTAAACCAAATTTTATTATCCTAACTATAACATACTAGTATGGTCTGAAGAGTGTTGTTTAAATGACGTCATAGTTAGTTGGTAAAGTAAAAGTAAAATCTTTTTCGAGGTTAAAAAGTTGATTGAGTTGTTTATTTTGCGATATTTGAAATTGAGAACCAAAAATGAGGTCTACAAGGAAAAAAATAGGCTTGTCCTAACTTTGCAAGAACAGTTTTGCATAAGGCTTATAAATTACTTACTTTTATTTAACTCGTTTATCGTATCTATATTATCTACGAATGATATCTGACGATTGTTTAAAATAATATCAATAGAATTCATTCTTGCCGAAATTCTTGCAAAAGTGGCAAAACAATCTTGTACATAAGTCCGGCTTCCACAAAAACACTAACCTCTTCTTCGTCGAAAAAATATGATTCGGAAAGGACAGAAATATGATAGAAAAGGATAGAAACACTTACTATGCGAGCCAACCACCTAGGGGTACATGGTTACTAAAAATAGTAAGTGTGACGTCATTGTTTGTTGTAGTTAACTAATAAAATGTGTGTAATATGCTGTTATTCATACTAGTATGTTATAGTTTCCATAATAAAATTTGGTTTTAAGAAGCACTACAAATAGTTAAATTTTGGTGATGATAAGCGATAGGAGTACTTAAAATTTTATTAAAAATATTTGTAATCAAAAAGTGAATTTAATAGTTATAGAGGGCACCACATTAATACAATACCAAAAAAGAGCGCCCTCAAGCGGTTTAAATATTTTGGGAAGTTTATCGTGAGAATAGTATATTCTATAACTAGTATGGAATAGACTATTCCATACGTGTTGTAGACTATACTTTTTCTTCGACTGCAAATGTGAAACACTGTATAGCTTTAAACTGCGGAAAAGGTTAAAAACAATGTTTTTTGTGACTCGAAATTGTAAATGCAACAAAACATATATTTTTAAATAAAGGAATTAATGTTATTTAATAATTTTATCAAATCAGTACTTAAAAAAGATTTTTATTAAATTTTAGCACATATTTATAAGTTATAATGCAAAAATTGAAGGTTATATCAGATAGTTGTGACAGATATCAGGTTTAAATATTTAACAATAGATGAAGTAGTTTTAATTTTTTTGAACTAAATTGATAAAAAACTGGTCAAATATTAAAAAGAACTAATAAACTTTATGTAATTTTAACGCAAAACTTTAAATTGCATTAAATTATTCAATATATTCTATATACAGTAAAGGGTATACTATGTAATGCAAAGCATGTCTTCACAGCTTGTTATTATATTGGCATAATAAATCATAAGCTATGGTCTTAAACTTAAGTTAGCTGCAACAACTGACGCGCCTTGACGTTAAGACGTTTACATGCAAACAATTTGCAACATGTTGAAAACTAAAGTTTAAAATCCCATTGATCATAAAATTGACAATAAGACTACTTTTAGACTATAATCAGCCTACCGTCAAACGGGGCCAATTTGGAGTACCCTAATACAATAACTTAGTACCGCTTGTAGGTATCTAAATCTGCCTCGCCACTGACGCTCTGGCGCCTTCACGTAATGTATGTATTACATATACAGTTGCGAATAAAATAGTATACACACCTTGACGCAAACCATTTTCAGTGCACTGTTTTTTTTACTCGGCTCCGAGTCGTAAAAATATATCGACATCTAAAGGCTCTAACGGTCTAACTCCAAAACGTCATATTTTTCAGGGTACGTAAAAAACGATTTAAAACTTAATTATAGCAATTTAGAACTTTAAAACTAGCTTGTTCACAGGTAAAAATGTTTGAAATGTGTTAATGTATTTAAAACTTTTCATTGTTATCTATTTTATATAAATTATTTGAAAATTAAATTTTAACCACAGAATCTAAATTCACTAATGGTCTAACTCCAAGGGAAGATAAAAGAGGATACCTATCGTATTATATCGCGTAATATTATTACAAAAAATTTATATTTTTATATTTAATATATAATATTACTACTAGGTAGGCATAATATATATACATTATTAATGGCAATAATTATAATTATCATCAAACAGTAAATTAACAAATATTTGAAACGGGATCCCCTGTTGTCGAGAAATAGTTTGACATTAGTGACAGTTCTCATTTAATTGTTTTCTCACAATCATATGATGGAGTTAGACACTTAAAATATTTACATTTTTGCATTTTTTGAGGCTGATATTGGTTTAATGCAACTTTTTTTTTTGAAGTATGTTGGTAATCAGATAATGAAGCAAATTTGATAAAAATCTCATTTTTGAAAAATTTGGAGTTAGACAACTAGAGCCTTTAGTGGACGAAATGCACCAAACTAGGTTCGCGTACTTGGTGCGTAATATACTATTTCCTACGACCCAGTTAGTGGTTAGTGCCTATTTCCCACCCGTTGCGTATGACAACGTCTGGGAAGCGACAATCAGCTGATTTTACATACCTGCTCTCAGAAAATTAGTAAACGTCAAACACATAACCTCAAATTGACAAACTAATTTTAAGTTAATTTTGCGTTTTTTTTATGTTTAGGGGTTAGGTTGTAGGAAAAATAGTATACGCATCTCGACGCAAACCATTTCAGTGCAGATCGAGTGCTTTTTTACTCGTCCAAACGCACTCTCGTGCACTAAAAACTAGGTTAGCGTACTCGGTGCGTAAAGCCATATCCACAGGCTCGTATAACCACATAGTACATAACAATGCGATGCCGCGATTGGCTTGATGTGCCGCCATGTATCTTGTAAGCCAATCACGGCATCGCATTCTTATGTTTTATGTTCTTGTGCAAGCTTCTGGATAGGCCTTCATACACTATTGTATTCGCAAGCATGTTAAGTACGTAAATCAAATGTTTTGCTTCATTGAAGTTAAATACCTACGTATTATGTGTATTTGTAATGATTAAGTTATGGATTATGAAAATACTGATGGTAATAAGAGGTTTGCAGGATTAAAAGCATGGAATGGAAAATTGAAGGCTTTAGTACAGAGAGTCCAAAGGAGGGTATCGCATTTTGGGCTAAATCGCCTGCAACGATAAGACTTTACATGCTTATAGATACATAAAAAATAAATACTGCCAAAATTTCAGCCCTTTTTACATCCCGGAACATACTTTAACTAATTATTTTAATTACGAATTTTGGCATATGTCAATGTACGATTTAGCAACATTGCACGAAACTTCAAGTGCCAAATGTCATCTCGTCAAAATAAAAATAACTTTGCACATTAACTAATATAGTGGGGCCAAAGGAAGGGTGCTGTTTTGTGTTTACTGCTCTTGACTATAAAATTAAAATATTTTGTTGTGTTGTGTTTACTGCTCTTGACTATAAAATTAAAATATTTTGTTGTGTTTTATTAGTTTTTACGGATTTAATATGCTGTAATTCAATGTGTAATTAGGCTGGACTTTTGTGACTAGTTTCTTAAGTTACAGTACGATTATGGAGTTATTTTGAGGTATTTATACTATAATAACATTGTAAGCAAACCATTAGCTTCAACGATAACCCAAAGCATGTAGTTCCATGGGACAGTGTTGCCCAAGACAAGCAATTTAATGTGGCTTTCAACATGTTAAATTAGTTTATTTCCATGATATGATTTAAAACTAGATTATAAAAAAGTTACACATAGACTTTTAACTTTTAATATTAATTAAAAAGCTTAATCATAAATGGTATTATGCAGGAGAGTTTCAATCATGGCGCTTTCCCGGTAAAATGCATTGCCAATCCTAAAAATTTTGATGTTTAAGGGACTCTATGGTGATATAATGATGTTTAATTTTCTTATTAGGTTGGAAATATACTATTATTATAAAGAAATTCAATCTGCTTAGCGAAAGAATTTTTGAAAACCGATATTACATTCAAAAGTTAACTTATAATTATAAGGTTTACATACCATAAGACAAAAAGATGGACAGACAGTTAGACATTTTTTTACTCTTTACACTTACCACCTCTAACTAGAATAGTTGTGCTCTTTTCCACACCACCCAGGAGGTAAAGCACTAGGTGCGTTACGGTTAACGTGCCGTTCCCCAGTGAGAAAACCTCAGTTCCCCTCTGAGGATCCCTCAGTAGGCCTATACACGTGGAGTATAATCTCGTCAGGCGACAATTTAACATACACTATATATACCTAACCCTTGTATGACAACTGCCCACTTTGTAAGTTCGGTCTCACCGATGTCAGGGTTGGTACTACTCTCTCTTTCGAGATACCTGGCGTGTATGGGAAAAAGTCGACCATCTAGAGAGAACACCTCAAATGTCCGTCTGTTCCTTTGTCTTTTGTTCGCGGTTATCCTTTCCCCCTTGAGGGAATTTTTGCGGATATTGACAACCTGTGCGTGTAACCCTACCTATCCATTCCCCCTTGAGGGAATTTTTGCTGATATTGACTACCTGTTCGTGTAACCCTGCCTATCCATTCCCCCTTAAGGGAATTGGTGCGGATTTTGGCTATTTAACTATATACTAAATTAAACCTAGGGGAAACTATGCCAACAACCCGGGTTCGTTTCCCGGGTGGGGTAAATTGGCTTGGCTTGAATGGAAAGAAAAAACCTTAACCTTAAAAAATCTTACTGTTACTAGCTGTCAATTTTACCTTAAGGAACCTTACAAGTTCTGATTACACTGTCTGTAAAAGTTGTCCTTCAATGATCTAAAAAATAAAATAACACATTATACATAAAAATTAAAACATTAATTAAATCCTTCTTTCTGATATATCTGAAATAAATAATATTTACATATTAGTATTAGTCTACCCCAGGTTATTCTACACGCCCCATGCTACCTTAAAAAACATACTATGTTATTATATTAAGGATATTATCCTTAATGTTTATGTTTATAGGCCTATAAACTTCCAAAAACCTACAGTTAATATACCTAGCGTATTTTTGCATAAAACAATATGTAACTATCCTATAATTTTAATCTGATTGTAGATTAAAATTGTATTTGTACCTGTGAAAAAAATAAATACCTGAAAAAAATATAACCAACGAAAATATCCTATAAAACATATAAAAAAAATACATAAAATAATAACATTATAAATAAAAAACACTTATATCCTAAAAAAAATATACATAAATATAACCAAAATTATTATAAACAATATCCTTAACAATTAAAAAATATTAATGTACGTAGTAAACTTTCATAAAAAACTAATATTACATTATAATGTAATTAATACCTGAAAAAAAAAAATAATGTTTAGAATATTTAACCTAAGAACACTTTTTTTTTCTAAAAATACCTAATGCACAATATATTATATAGCATTATCTGAAAAAAAGAAAATAATAAAACCAACAATGTATAATATAGTTCTTCATTATGGGGTTTCTATAGAACATAGAACCATTTTAACCCAGTGATATAATGCATAAAAGAAAATAATAGTACCTGAAAGAAATAAAATACCTAATATATATATATATATATATATATATATATATATATATATATATATATATATATGTTCTTTTTTGATTAAACTGTAAAAAAAATATTTATAACACCGAGGTGACTTCTGACGGAGTAGGATGACTTCGGACACTTTTTCTCAAAATCTTCTGAACCAAAAGTTGTGGGGTTGTGTGCTCAAGTTGTGGGGTTCATTTCCACAACTTTTACACACAAACGCACGTGCTTTGGTTCAGAAGATTTTGCGAAAAAATGTCCGAAGTCACCTACTCCGTCCGAAGTCACCTCAGTTGATGGTACCTGTAAAAAATATTCTTATATTAGGCTCCATACTCTTGGCGGTTTTAGATTCCAAACTATTTTGCTTTTGTGCCTTATATTAACTGTGCGTTTGGGCACAACTCTTCTATTAGCACTACTTCCACATCCGTTGTTTTCATTGCACTTAAAAACAAACTCACATAGATCTTGCCTATATCCTATAACATATCAGTGTTAATTACCTATAGTCCAGTCAAATAATAAATTTAAATTGCAATAAATGTACACGGGCTGATATTTTAAAGGGTAGTAGTGGATGGTAACAGAACACATCTGTTAGTTTTTCACTGGATGATTTGCGTAAGGGGTGTTCGATATCTTGAATTTTAGGGATGAGTTTCTTAATATGCATCTAGCGATAAAAATGCATATAATCAATTTAAGGAGGAAATTTCCAACAATTTTTATTGGGATCATTTTTTTAATATATTAATAACAATGGTTAATTTAAAAATAGTCATGTTGGAGGTGGAATTGGATTTTTCCATTTTTCAGCCAAATTATTCATCGGACGATATGAGCAAACTTGTAGCTCTCGAAATTCTCTTTAAGTTTCATATACTATTAATTTTCATAGGTACTTTGGTACGGTTACAGAGGGCGCAACCGCCCACTGTAACCGTAACAAAATACTTATGAAAAAGCATAACATATAATACTTTAAGAGCAACAAGTTTGCTCATAATCACTTTTGTCCTTCGATGAATAATTTGGTTGAAAAATCGAAAAAAACAATTTCACCCCCAACATGGCCATTTTTAATATTTATAACTCGATTGTTATTAATATAATAAAAAAATATCTAAACAAAAATTGTTGGAAATTTTCTACTTAACAAAATTAGTTATATGCATTTTTATCGTAAGATGCATATTAAGCGAGATAACCGCACTCACCCCTAAAATTTAAGATAGCGGACATCCCTTACGCAAATCATCCGGTGAAAAACTAACAGGAGTGTTCTGCTACTATGCACTACTACCCATTAAAGTATCAGCCCGTGTACATTTTTTGCAATTTAACATAGGAATTTTTCGTTATTTGACTGGACTACTAGGTTTTCTTACCTGTACTGTCTCTGTTTATATGACTGACTTCTCCAGCTTATGTAGTTCTGTAACAAAAAGATTTAGTTTAAAATAATTACCTCAAAATAACCGAGATCAAAGTTAAATAACAGTTTAAATAAAATAACTTAATAAGTTATTAATATGTTTTTGGACGTTAAATCAGCGTCGGCATGGCGGCTGTAGGACATAATGAGTTCTCGGATGGGATTTTTTTTGATAAAAATCGGGCTTAATATTGGTCGCATAACAAAAATTCGTTTTTATAGGTTTTTTACTTTTTCGAAAAAGAATAATATGAAACTAATCCGTATTTAATATAAGAGTTTAACAGCGGCCATATTTAAAAGTTCACAAAAAATGTATGAGGTGAACTCCGTGAGCTATAGAAATCTATTATTTGCCGCAATTATACATGAGACTGATAGAATTCTATAGTTCACGGATCCGCCAGTAGTTTCATCTCGTAAAAAAATTAATTTAAAAATAAACTTTTAAATATAGCCGCCGTTAGAGGCTTAGTTTACACCATGGGTACTATATTTTAAGTCCAGGTACTTTTTATCTACCTATCTCTGTTTACAAAATGCTATAAACAGAGATAGGTAGACAAAAAGTACCTGGACTTAAAATATATAACCCATGGTGTAAACTAAGCCAAAGTGCACATAATAGTGCACTTTGGAAACGTTTAAGTATTACGTAACGCAAATTGTACCAAAATTCATACACTTCATACCCCGGTTCTCGCATTATGTAAGGCAGTAGAGATTTCATATTTTGGATACCCCCTAACACACCCCCTATTTGGGGGGGTATCCAAAATATGAAATCTCTATAACGTATAATAACGCGAGAACCGGGGTATGAAGTGTATGAATTTTGTTACAATTTGCGTTACGTAATACTTGAACGTTCCTTTTATAATAAATACTATATTCAAAAATATTTCAAAAAGTAACTGTTTTATTTATTCACATAAAAAGTCCACAATTAAACCCCAAGAAAAAAAGAATAAAATTTAATAATAATGAAAATTCCTATCCAAAATAACACAGCCACACAAAAAAAGGTCAGGATTTTTTTTTGGAGACCATTTTATTCCTATGTATTTTGAGGCACCTCATCCAATTAGTTTTGGAGATAACCTCAAAAAACTTTATTTTCGAGTAAAACGAGCATAAGGGAACGTTCAAGTATTACGTACGCTCCTAGGGGGGGGGGTAATTTTGGAGTGTTACGCCCATGTTAATGGTATATGAAAATAGCGTTACAGGGGGGGGGGGGGGTATTCAAAATTATCAAAATTTGAGTTACGTAATACTTGAACGTTCCCTAACATTTTTTGAGTTTATCTCCAAAACTAATCGGATGAGTTGCTATTTTGACCTCAAATTCGGGTTCAGCTCCATAAAATACACGGTAATACAGTGGTCTCCAAAAAAACACTTGACATTTTTTTTGTGTGGCTGTGTAATTAAAAATTGTTCAAAATTACTTACATTTACTCGCGGTTTAAAAATTATTCCTAATTACACTATAGTATTATAAAAAAGCACACAAAACACTAATACTGTTTAGAACAAAAAACAAACAAAAACGATCCACTTTATTCGGCAGACTGTAATGAAATGACTAAAATATTTAGTTTACAATGGCACTTGTTAAAAAATTACATAACATTATCATATGAGTCAGGAATATCGTTGCCGATTTTATTATAATAAACTTTAGAAAGTTTTGTGCAATGATACCGCTCAAAATGGGGGCCCACTTGGGCATGCTCAGCTGCAGCTTAATTTCGATATTTCAGCTGTCGTAAATTGCCCCTTCCCATTTAAAAAATTTCCGTTCCCCAAAGTTACTCATAATTGCTCAAAGTTAAAAAATATTTATCTTAATAACACTGGTCTACAAAAAAAGAAAAAAAAAATCTTCTCCAAAGACCAAAACCTATCATGCGTTAAGTATTTTTGTGTGCTGATGAATCCGAAAAAGTTTACTTTTTTAGGCACGTATAACCAATGTCTAATAAAAACCGGGATTTACTCGAAATCTACGCGGTAGAAAGTTTTTTAAATTGAAAATTCGGTTTCAGCACACAAAAATACTTAAGGCATGATAGGTTTAGTCCTTGGAGAAGATTTTTTTTGTAGACCAGTGTAATCAAAATTACTTACACTCGCGGTTAAAAAATTATTCCTAAGTAGTCCGACAAGCCATATATAGTTAGTGTAAAGACACAAAACATACACTAATACGATCCACTTCATTCGGCAAACTGTAATGAAATGAACAAGATTAAATTTAGAATGCCTTTTGTTAAAAAATTACATAATATTATCATATGAGTCAGAAATATCTTTGTTGATTTTATTATAATAAATGTTAGGAAGTTTTGTGCAGTGTTATCGCTCAAAATGGGGGCTCACTTGGGCAGATTAATTTTGAGATTTCAGCTGTCGTAATTTAATAAAAATAAAAAATTTAAACCAAAACAATGGAAATGGTTAATGGTTTTTGTTTAAAAATTGTACAAAATCGTGTAAAAGTTGCTCATATTTGCTGAAAAATATTTATCTTAATAATCAAAATTACTTACATATATTCGTGGTTAAAAAACGATTCATAATAGTCCGATATAGTGTAAAAACAAAAAACGTACACTAACACTGTTTTGAACTAAAAACACACAAAAAATCACGAAAGATCCACCTCATTCGGCAGACTGTAATGAAGTGACTAAAAGATTTAATGTGAATACCTTTTATTAAAAAATTACATAACATTATCATAAATACAGAAATACGGTTGACAAATCTATTTTTTTTTTTCGAGCGTTTTAAGTTCTTTCCTTGCTGAAAATGACGGGTCTGGGCGGGTATAAATGGTGCATAAACCCAAGGGCGTAGATGAGGGGGGAGGCTAATGGGGGTAATATCCCCCCCATAGGCGAGGGAGACAATTTTGCTTGCAGGGCGCCAAGTTTGGTAGAAACCGTCAGGGACACAGTTTTTTTCTTGTTGGTATTTTTTTGGGCGCCAAGTTTGGTAGAAACCGTCAGGGACAAAGCTTTTGTCTTAGGGTATTTTTTTGGGCGCCGTCATTTTTTTTTGTACGGGCGCCACGTTTGGTAGAAACCGTCAGGGACAACGCTTTTTTTCTTGTGGTATTTTTTGGGGGGCATTTTTTTTTGTAGGCGCACAAAGCTTTATTTTAGGGTGTTTTTTCTTTTGCTAGAGGCGCCAAATTTGAGGCTTGAAAGGCCAGCCCTGGGTATTACCGCCCCCCCCATAGAAGAAAAAGATCTACGCCCTTGTACAAGTTTAGAAAACGAGCCGCTTGCGCCGAGTTTTCTAAAGTACTAGTGCACTAAAAACGTGTTATGAAACAAGTGCTTTATACAATTTTTTCTATTTTGCTCTAAAATCAAAAAAAACTTACATTTAAATTGATGACTGATTTAGGGATTTTTGTTTTGGATTGGCATTACAGTTTACACCGTGTTTAAAATTCTAAGAACAAATTATATTTTGATATATTTTTTAGTCATCTCTTCTCTTTTTTACTGCAATTAACCAAGCCACAATTTTAACATGGTAAAATAACCTAAACATAAAATTTTGTAGAAAATTCAACTTTAAAGCGACATTGACATTTGCACGGAAAATGTCAAGCGATAGGCCAGGTCTGTGGTCAACCCAAAAGAACAAAAAGTACAGACCTCTTATGGGCCTATAAGAACACGCAAAATGCGTGTGATTATGAGCTTCTAAGAGTCGCAAAATAGAAAAAAACTACTTTCCAGATGTACCCTTAGGAGGGTCGTACGAATTAAAATCGACCTACCACTCTTGTGTTTTTTGTCTTAGAATTTAGTCTACTATATACTCACAAAATTTGAATACAACTATACGGAACACCTTGTATATTAAATATTTTTTTCTATTATTTCTTTATACTGCAATAGCAGTATATTTTAAAATGTAATAAGAAATTATTTGGTTAATTATAATTAAAATAATAGTTATTTATGGTACTAGTGAGTAAAGTAAGATATTGCCCATGAGAAAATTAACATGCAAGGCGTCAGGCAAGCAGGTTAATTTTCGAGAGGGCAATATCGGTTTACCCATGAGTGCCATACAAGGTTTTATCCAATAAATAGCTTAGAAATTCATATTTTTATTAAAAATTTTAAGGACATTTACAAGAAAATAATTTAACAAGTGACAGTTGAGTGGGTAAAATAAGTAATTATCCACTCAATAAAGTAAAAGCCATACGGGGGTTATTATTGAGTTTATATATTTAAAATAAAGCTGGTAATTGTCTCATTATCTGTATGTATTGGATAAAATAATTTTTCCTTTCCACTTTCTATTAGAGCTAGAACAAACTGATAGGCTTAATTTATTAATATTAAATTAAATCCTTTATTGCTTCACATTTAGGAAAATAGTAGTGAACACTATTAATTTTTTGTGCCGAGAGTGAGCCACCCTGAATTTTTTTTTCTATCTGTTATTTGATATGTATGTTTGTCAATGGTACACTGTGTCATATGACAATTAGTGTTGCCGCCTAGAGCGATAGTTATCGCCGATAAATACCTCTCGTATCGCCACAGCGATAGTTCTAAAATTATCGTCTCGCAAAAGCGATAGCGAGAGGCCTCTCTTTATCGCCGAGAGGTATCCCTTCAAAATCTGAATATTTCAGCCATCTAATATAACTTATGCATTTTAGTAATTTTTGACATTTTTTTTTTAAATGTGACATTTGACATAATTTAACTTATATTATAAAGGTTAAATTAATTTGACACAAATGTCACATTTTAAAAAAAATTTCAAAAAATTACTAAAATGCATATATCTTCGTAAAAGAATATTTTGCTGGATATATGTGCCCATTATAAAAGGCTTTTATCTTTTTAAATAGTATTGCAGGCAAGAATTGCTTCAGCATTGTCCTATTTTTATAGCAAATATAAAAGTATGCACTCCTTGCAGTTGCATTAAGTACCAAATTGAGCTTATACTAATACGAGGGATAATTTAAAAGAAGGTACGAAAAATAAATAAATAAATAAATAAATAAAATGTTTTTTGTGAAAATTAACTGTATTGTTTTGCTGGCAGCAATATTTTTATTTTCAGACAATGCGTTAAATTTCAAAATATTTTCCTTTTCTTCCAGAACGAAGAGTGGCATTTATTTACGCTAGAAATATTCAGCGATAAATTAATTAAACAAAAGCGCATTCTGCATAATTATATTTTCATGAATATTTCAAATTTAGCATTATTACAATCTTCGCATACAGCTCGCGAGCTAGAAGAGTACCTTAAGGTATATACACAAGGTGTCAAAAGTCCGCCCACCCTTTTAACTTTTGAACGGCTTAAGATATAAACTTGAAATTTGAAACACGTTTATGTTATTTATAAATAACATAATTCAAATAATTTTTTGGTGTATAGGGTGTGTTAGGGGGTGGCGTGAAACATCGTTTTAAAGCAAATAAAATCAAATCAAAAATCAAACAATTTTTGAAAAATGGTTAATTTCATTAATTTTACAAAAAATACTTTAAAAAATGTATTTTTTACCAAAAAAACAAAAATGACAAATGAAAATCTTAAAAAAATGTTAAAATAATTAAAAAATATATGGTCGAATAGAGAATTTTATTTGCTTTAATAATGTTGCACACAACACCCCTTTCTATTTAAAAAAATGTTCCTCCTTGCCCCCCCCCCCCCCCGTCTTCATTGTGCCCCCTAAGTATATTAAATATATACCAAAAAATAATTTGGGTTATGTTGTTTAAGTGTTTTAAAAGTTAATATCTTAAGCCGTTCAAAAGTTAAAGAATGGGGGCGTACTTTTGACACGTTCTGTATAATTATACATAGTGTTTTTATAAGTGGTTTAACTATCTACACTGTATTTGCAGTTTGTGGCGGAAAATAAAGGGGATGATTCTACATTACAAAACATGAAAAACTAACAGAGAAACATATTGAATGGGAAACAAAAAAAAAACACCAATAAAATTTTAATGCTGAATGGTGATTCTTAATTTAAACCTAAGCAAAAAAGTATTCTTCACCGAAATACCTAAATTTAATATTAAAGGAGTAATAGCCTTTTAAAAAGTAACATTTTGGGTGGCACAAAATGTTACTTCCTCTTTATTTGCATTATGTTTTTGAAAACGGTTGATTCTACTGTAACAGTGTTAGACTACATTACATTTTTTATGTAATTTTACTCAAGAAATCTATTTTTTAACGAAAAATCTAAAAAAGAAAATACACATGTAAAAGTTTGGGGCACAAATGTGTTAAGCCTTACACATTTTGCTTTCTAGGCACGCCTCTGGATGGACTAAAAACATTAAATTAACATAAGTTATTGACCTTGTTAGTATTAGTATACAAGCAAGACCTCGTACCTCTAGCTTAAAGAGTACCAAAGTTATTAATTAAAAACTTTATTTTATGTAAAATTAAGGGTTGTAACTCTTTTAGGGTTTAAGTAGAATGGCGATTTCTCCCGTTAGATTAGACAGAGACAAAAGTTCTACCCAAAAAGGATAGAAGACATACATACACTCCCACTTCCACCCAACCAAACAAATTCTGTATTTGTTCTTTGTTGAACAAATACAATATATACTTGGCCGGGCGAAAAGTGTAACTATAATATTTTTATTAAAGAAATTACTGGCGCCATCTAAATTTTAGTAGAATTATCTTATTCTACAGATTCACATTAGCTATATTCGCTTGTGCTGCTCAATGCTACACTTTCCGGCCAACCAAATAAATACTTTATTTGTTGTATGAAAAACAAATACAGTATTTATTTGGTTGGCTGGAAAGTGTAGCACAAATGAGATAGAGATAGGGTAGACGTATTTTGTTTCACAATTCTAGTTGTAGAGAGCTCCATTGTACGAGATTAAACAAATAAACAAACAAATAAACAAATTCAAAGAGTGTACTACGAATTGCCAAGCATTACATATCTTCTTCGTTTGTTTATTTATAGGTTATATAAATTATAACATGTTGATATAGCGATAATAAAAAGAAAAAATAGATTTACTGATAAACTAGATTTTCTATTAATTTTCATTTATCTGACATGAAAATCTATATAGTTATAAAGATTAAGTTGATATTTAATTTCCAGAAAGTAGACATAATTATCAATGGGATTCTGGGAATAGTTCCAGCTGTATTGCTTTCCCATTTTGAAAATTTTCAAAATTTCGGAAAGCCTCGTGCAAAAATTATCAATTTTTTTTTTCAATTTTTGCGTTTTATGACGTTTTATGTCGATATAAATCAATTTCGAGCAAAAAAAATTGTCGCTCGGTCGGTCGATCGGTCTGTCCCGGAAATCTTGTGGTCACGATAACTTAAGAACGCTTTAAGCTAGAGACTTGAAATTTGGCATACAGGTATTTTACCAAAAGTTCTCGCTCAGGATTGTTTTTGGGGGTGCGGCAAGGCAAATGGGGAAAAATTACATTTTTTTTAGAAAAATTTGAAAATTGCTATATATGGGTTTTTGAGGTTGCTGAAATTAAATCTGATAAAAAAACTTTTTCTAATTCCACCCCCGAGGGAGTGAGGGGGTAAATATTTTTCAATATTATTAATATTTTCTTCAAAATTGGTATATAGGGGTTTTTGGGGTCGACGAATATGAATCTGATAATATTTTTTTTTTAATTTCACCCATGAGAGGGGTGGGGGGTAGTTTTCGTGAAAATTGGTGTATTGGGGTTTTTGAGGTTGCTGAAAGTGAATCTGATAATAAAAATATTCTAAATCCACCCCCTGAGGGGTGAGGGGTAGTTTTCGTGAAAATTGGTATATTGGGGTTTTTGAGGTTGTTGAAAGGGAATCTGATAACAAAATTCTAACTTCACTACCAAAGGGGCAGAGGGTAGTTTTCGTGAAAATTGGTGTATTGGGGTTTTTGAGGTTGCTGAAAGTGAATCTGATAATAAAAATATTCTAAATCCACCCCCTGAGGGGTGAGGGGTAGTTTTCGTGAAAATTGGTATATTGGGGTTTTTGAGGTTGTTGAAAGGGAATCTGATAACAAAATTCTAACTTCACTCCCAAAGGGGCAGAGGGTAGTTTTCGTGAAAATTGGTATACTAAGGTTTTTATGGTTGCTGAAAGTGAATCTGATAATAAAAAAATTCATTTTAAGCGCGGAGGTGAAAAATGGGAAAGCTCTTTTACTGGGCAGCGTATTTTTTATATGTCTTAAAGTACATTCAAATATTATTTGCAAATCGCCAGGTTCCTTTGGGTGCTAGAATCTCTAAAAAGGTGCCGAAATGGGGTCCCCGAAAATAGCTATTTTTGTATTAAGAACGCAAAATAACTGTTTTCTGCTTGAGCCTGGAACTTGCTGATGAGGCGTCTAGCCGAGATCAGCAATCACGCGAAAGCAGAAATCACATTTTGGGCTCGTAATACAAACAACATTTTTTCTACGATCTAAAAAAAAATAAATAAATTTCAGGCGGTAAGATTATAATCTTAGAAGCACTTACAATTTTCTACAAATCTGGTAAAAACAACTATTTAGCATACAAATATTTACCACACAAAATTGAGATTTAATTCAAAATAAATAATAATTTTATATTGTGCTAAGCATTTCTCAACTAAAAATTTAAAAATTGAGAAATTTCCCAAATAAAAAAAAAACAGTTTTACCCCCGAACCTGAAATTTTGCTGACTAAAAAAAGGTCCTCACCTCTGAAAAATTCCCAACCTTTCCAATTGTCCCAAGTAAACAATTTACTGACCAGTTTCCCTTTATTCCTTAATTTTCCCAAAATACATTTTGACTTGAGTACACCCTGTGGGGGTGCTTAGAGCTTATTTCGCCAGGGGGTGCTCAAAATCATGCCAGCCCCTAGCACCCCCCAGTTATGGGCCTGCCTCTGACTATAAAATAAATAAACTAATAAATCATATAGTTTTGCGAAGCCCGGAGGAAAACTTCGACAGCTGTTTTCGTCCAAGGGTCATCCAATTATTTTTATTCCGCCATAAAAAAGGAATACAATTCTATTCATAAAATATCATAAAATAACCTTGAAGGTATAAAAACTTTATATGAATACGAATTTATAACTATGATGTTAAATAATAAAAATTTTACTGAACAACAAAATTGAATTGAAATCTAGGAGGGGAATTTTTCAGAATAGTATATTCTATAACTAGTATGGAATAGACAATATTCCGCGCGAGCGAAAAGTTTGTCATACGAGCCGGCAGGCGAGTATGACGGTCCCGCGAGCGCGGAATGACTATTCCATACGTGTTGTAGACTATACTTTTTCTTCGACTGCAAATATGAAACACTGTATGGCTTTAAACTGTGGACAAGGTTAAAAACCATATTTTTAAATAAAGCAATTAATGTTATTTAATAATTTTATCAACTCAGTACTTAAAAAAGATATTTATTTAAATTTAGCACATATTTACAAATTATAATCCAAAAATTGAAGGTTTTGTCAGATTGTTGTGACAGATATCAGGTTTAAATATTTAACAATAGATGGAGAAGTTTTAATTTTTTGAACTAAATTGATAAAAAACTGGTTAAATATTAAGAAAAACTAATAAACTTTATGTAATTTTAACGCAAAACTTTAAATTGCATTAAATTATTCAATATTTCATGTTAAAATATATATATATTTTTGCTAATTTTGCTACAGTTTTCTTTACTTTTATAAACAAGAGATGGCACTATATGTGCTCATTCTAACACTTGATACGGAATATTCATACCGTATCTAGAGCTAGAATGGATTCATTCTGTGTTCGAAAAGTGTGTGTATTTGCTTACATTCTAAAGCAGTCGTAGAAAAAAATATTGATTACTTTAATTTCCGTAATTCTTTAACTAAATTTTTCTATTTTGCGACTCTTATAAGCTCATAATCACACGCATTTTGCGTGTTCTTATAGGCCCATAAGAGTTCTGTACTTTTTGTTCCTTTGGGTTGGCAGCAAACCTGGCCTATCGCTTGACGTTTTCCGTGCAAATTTCAATGTCGCTTTAAAGTTGAGTTTTCTACAAAATTTTTTGTTTAGGTTATTTTTACCATGTTAAAATTGTGGCTTGGTTAATTGCAGTAAAAAAGAGAAGAGATGACTAAAAAATATATCAAAATATCATTTGTTCTTAGAATTTTAAACATGGTGTAAACTGTAATGCCAATACAAAACAAAAATCCCTAAATCAGTCATCAATTTAAATGTAAGTTTTTTTAAATTTTAGAGCAAAGTAGAAAAAATTGTATAATGCACTCGTTTCAAAACACGTTTTTAGCGCACTAGTACTTTAGAAAACTCACCGCAAGCGGATTGTTTTCTAAACTGGTACTCGTGCGCTAAAAACGTATGTTATGAAACTAGAACTTTAATATACTAATTACTTTATAGTCCAGGAGGATTTTTTTTTGGACATCGATAGGATTGATCAGTGAGTGATTTAGTGCGTTCAGTGGAAATAGCAAAACTCTGGAAAAAGCTGTCAAATCACTACTGAACGATATGATCAGTTTCGATTAACAGATGTCGCGACATGTCGCCGGAATCATTCCCTCATTGATTGATTTTATTAAAAACCAAATGTTATTTTTCTACGACTGCTTTAGAATTTAAGCAAATACACACACTTTTCAAACACAGAATAAATCCATTCTAGCTCTAGATACGGTATGAATATTCCGTATCAAGCACATGTAGTGCCATCTCTTGTTTATAAAAGTAAAGAAAACTGTAGCAAAATTAGCAAAAATATATATGTTTTACCATGAAATACTGAATAATTTAATGCAGTTTAAAGTTTTGCGTTAAAATTACATAAAAAGTTTATTAGTTTTTCGTTTTATTTCAAAAAATTAAAACTGCTCCATCTATTGTTAAATATTTAAACCTGATATATGTCACAACAATCTGACATAACCTTCAATTTTTGCATTATAATTTGTAAATATGTGCTAAAATTAAATAAAAATCTTTTTTTAGTACTGATTTGATAAAATTATTAAATAAAATTAATTGCTTTATTTAAAAATATGTGTTTTGTTGAATTTACAATGTCGGGTCACAGAAAAAACATCGTTTTTAACCTTGTCCGCAGTTTAAAGCCATACAGTGTTTCATATTTGCAGTTGAAGAAAAAGTATAGTCTACAACACGTATGGAATAGTCATTCCGCGCTCGCGGGACCGTCATACTCGCCTACCGGCTCGTATGACAAACTTTCCGGTCGCGCGGAATATTGTCTATTCCATACTATTTATAGAATATACTATTTTGTGAGTATTTCTAACCTCAAATGGTGATTATGACAAGTGACAGGTATTAGCCGTTCAGCAGTTTGTTAGCAAAACTTATCATTTGATGACTTTTGATTAGTTTTGCTGTCTCCATTGAAAGCACTGGCTCGATGTTCGCTGGCTGAGAAAATTAGTACCAAAAAAATTCACTGTCTCCTGGACTATCAGAAAAACGTTTTTTTCACGAATTTTTAAATGTGCATAACTTAAAAGCTTATTTTGTTGTTTTGATAATAATTACAACTTACCCTTAGTGGTAAATTATTTTTTGTCGAAACTTCAAAGTAAACGCTAACGAGTGCAATCCTTTGTTTATTAAAGTAACACACCACTTTTTAATTTCAAGTTGGGGATAATTATGACTAAAAGAAAATTTAAACCTAATTATAGTAGTCTTATAATTTCCTGAAAGACAACATTTATATACCCGTTTTCACGATTTTATACACTGAGAAATCTGTTTTCTTAATCTACTTTTCGATATTTATTTTTAGTTTTTTATTTTAGACGTTTGTTAGTGATTTCAACGGCGAACTTATTTAAAAGTTCACAAAAAATATATTAGATGACACTACTGGGAGGCGGGGTTAATCTTTAAATGGTACACCCCCGTAGCTTTTAAAAGGGATGAGATATAAACAAAAGAACCATGTTAAAAATAGGTCTTTTTTCTTGGTTCAATTTCAAGGTTGAACCAATCAGCGTGATTTGATTTTTACAGAATGTGATCTGTAAAATTTTATTTTACACAAAAGTTTACACAAATTTTTACAGAATATGTCCCGTAAAATTTTATTTCACATAAATTTTTACATAATAATATTTACAAATAACCCCATGCCTTTAAAATTTTTGCCTGCGGCCCTAAAAACACAAAACTGCTTCTAGATAGAGTAATTCTAATCCTTTCTGGTCTCGAGCTGCATTTAACAGCTATGCGAACGAAGCTGCAATCAAAAAACGCATAAAATGCTGAATTCTTGTTCAAAATAGTCAAAAAATCGTATATTTATGTTTTTAATATGGAAATACCATTTTACTATTACTAGGACATAAAGTACATTACATATTTTTACATAATATGTATTATATGCAACGAACTAATAACTCTTCTCTCTAGAATAGGCATTTCATTTGTAAAAACAGACAAAAACGTAGCCAACATACACTTTTGTCTGTCTTACTCGCAGAGCTTTGTTCTAACAGAGACAACAATAACAGTTACTGGTAACTATTATTGTTCAGGCCTGAATATACCTACTATTTGTTTACAAACAAACCGAGATGTTACCGATACTTTATATTAACGGTATGCGTATTCTAGAGAGGAGAGTTATTAGTTCGTTGATTATTTGTCAGTTCTACAGTTCGTCCTTAGTGCAAAATAACTACTATACACTCAGACCAGCTGCTCCATTATGTTTACATTGGAAACTTAATAAGTTGTTGTCGCAAAAGGTATTGCTTACCAAAACAGCTAAATCTCAGTGTTCCTAGTATGGTACACTGTAACATTGTTACAGGCAGACATTGTTGGATAACTTAGGAATTATAAACAGTGGCCCTTCTCTCCTACTGGTCCAACTGTCCTCCACTTGACCTATACTCAAAAACGTTTTTTATTTAATTTTGTCAACTTTTCAATGTAGATATTATCCATTGTTCGGTGTATTAAGTTAATGAAAAGAAAAAAGCAGATCCAGTATCTTTGTCAGACAAGAGTTCATTATATTTCACAAAACACAATTAAAAAAAAATAATTCAATTCATTTTGTTTTTAAAGAAAGGGATCACCATTGTAGCTTTGTACTATATAGTTTGCGTTTCTTTTTCATTAAAATAAATCCATTTTTTGTTTTTCTAACGAAAAATTAGGGAACGTTAAAGTATTACGTAACGCAAATTTTGATCATTTTGGACCCCCACCCTGTAACGCTTTTTTCCCATACCATTAACATGGGCGTAACACTCCAAAATGACCCCCACCCCCTAGGAGCGTTACGTAATACTTGAACGTTCCCTGAGCATTGTAATTTAATAATAAAACCTGGATTATACTAGTTATAAAAAAATACTTGCCAAACAAGGACCATATTTTTATATTTTAGGTAGTTTTTCAAAATTTAAAAAGGAAAATTTTCTTTTACTTTCTTTTACTTTTTTCTAAAAAAACATTTCCAGATTTTTAGATAATAGTTAACTTACCCTTTGGGTTATCCTCAAGATTTATTTAATGTAGGATCTTTTTATTTTCATATTTACAGAAAATAATTTTTATGTTTTACCACAAAATTTGAATATTTTATAATATTTTTATTTTAAGCAGAAATCTTTTAATGTTACTCACATAAGTGACGTCAAGGGGCGTCATCTTTCAAAGTTTAAATAGGACAGTTGTCAGTGATTTTTCATTTGAATGTTCGAGAAAGGAGGCTATCGTATTTTGGGCTAAATCGCCTGCAACGATAAGACTTTACATGGTTATAGATCAACGAACTAATAACTCTTCTATCTAGAATAGGCATTTCATTCGTAAAAACTAACAAAAACGTCGGCAACATAAACATTCGTCTGTCTTACTCGCCCAGCTTTGTTCTAACAGAGACAACAATACCAGTTACTGGTAATTTTTATTGTTCAGGCCTGAATATACCTACTATTTGTTTACAAACAAACCGAGATGTTGGCGATACTTCATTTTAACGGTATGCGTATTCTAGAAAGAAGAGTTATTAGTTCGTTGTTATAGATACACAAAAAATAAATACTTAGCCAAAATTTCAGCCTCTTTTACATCTTGGAACATACTTTAATTAATTATTTGAATTAAAAATTTTGACAGATTTGGCAACATTGCACCTAACGATGGTTCGTGTCAAGTGTCATGTCATGTCAAAATAAATTTCTGTGAGGCCAAGGGTTGTGTATTGTGACTGCGCTTCACTGTAAAATTAAAATATTTTGTTGTTTTGTTATTAATTTTTACGGATATAACATGTTGTAAAATACACATTGTGTCTTACACTATGTCTACTGGACTTATTAGACTAGTTTTTCAATAAGATTATCGATTTGTTTTTGAGGTATGTATTTATACTTATAATATTGTAAAGAAATCAAGCAGCTCCAACGTTATAGTATAGTAAACTAAAACCTGCAGTCCCATGGGACAGTGTGGCCCCAGACTAGTAATTAAATGTGGCTTTCAACGTGTTAAATACCTTTATTCCCATGAAAAAGTTTTAAGGGACTTTTAAGCTGTAGTGTCAAATAAATACATTTAAGACAATATTATACATTCCAAATGTTCAGATAAACAAAAAAACGTCACTTTTTTTAAGGTAAGATTGAGGTATTTAGCACGTTAGCACTGTTGTCACGTTTACGATAACACACAAATTGTTAACGAATAATTATTTTTATCAAAATTAACAAATAAACTTATTAAACAGTTTGTCATAATTTTTTTTTTTCATCATGTTGCACGATTTTTAAACAAAAACATTCTCATTTAGCCCAAAATTCACCTTTAAACGACATCCTTCTTTTTCTAAAAAAAATTTTTTATCATTTACACAATTAAAAAATTTCACACTGTATAAGTAAACTTACCACAAAATTTGAATACTTAATTTGAATATTAGGTTTATTTGATTCCAGACATTAATAAAATTATTATAAAATTATCTTTCTCACCTTCATAAAGATGCTATTTATAGCTATATATGCTGTGTCGCAAAATACTAATTAAAATTAATTAACCAGCTGTAAAAATATACAGCCTGTTCCAGAACTCGCGTACAGAAATTTGAGGGTATATTAAAAACCCTTTGGAAAATATGAAAAAAATGTCAAAAAAATCCATAAAAGTTTTTTTTATAAAGATTTTCAAGAGCTACAAGTTTGCCCATATCCAATAATTTGGCTGAAAAATCGAAAAAAACAATTCTACCTCCATGCCCATTTCTGAATTATTATAACTCGATTGTTAATAATTATTATTATATTATTATAATATATTAAAAAAAACGATCCAAACAAAAATTATTGGAAATTAGCTCCTTAACAAAATTGGTAATACAATTTTTGATGGTAATATGCATATTTAGCGAGAGAATCTATTAATCGCACTCACCCCTAAAATTTCAGATAGCGGTCACCCCTTACGCAAATCACCCGGTGAATAACTAACAGGAGCTTTTTGTTACCATCCACTACTACCCTTTAAAATAGTAGCCCGTGTACATTTATTGCAATTCCAACATAGGTAGGGTAAAAAGTTGTATCTTGGACGTATTTGTATTTAGAACCTACACTTAAATTTCAAATTTCCGTGTATAATTTCTCCAAATTTTTGGTATCGCCACCTATAGTTGTACATTGGGCCTAATGTGTAAAATATACCTTGAACGGATCTGATGTACAACACGGACAGGTTCGAGGTACAACTAAAATATTTTGTTAGTTGTTTTAAGATGCCACGGAGTAAGTATGGTAAAAAGAGGGCAAAGAAAAACTAAGAAGCGCAGTAGACCTAATGTTAAATAATCAAGTTGTTTTAAGTAAAATATCTGGGCCCGAGGTACAACCCCTGCTGGTCCTAGGTATAAAGCCCCTGTTGTACCTTGATCCTAAAAACAATTTTTTTTCAATTGTGCCAAAAAATATAAAAAAAGTAATTTAGGAAATTTTAAAAATATAACTATCAAGCCTAAAACAAAGGAAAAAATAATAGGCTATATTTTAAAAAGTTCGTTCCATTTACCTATTTTTTTGCATCGCAAAATGTAAAAATAGGATCTAGGTACAACAGGTTACCCTATTCCTCGTTATTTAACTGGACTATAAGTGAATACTAAAAGTCCGGACTCTAGTCATGAACCTGCGAAAAGTCTAATTAATATAATCAGAAATCACATTTGGAGGTAAAGTAAGCAAATTATTAACCTCGTTAACCATAAAATAAGACATTTGATATTAATTAACATAATTTCCGCCTAGAGGCAAATAGATTTAATAACGCTACTAAGTAGATTTTTAGTCTACCAGTCTCGTAACCACGAGAGGGTTTAACTTCAGATTTCTAAAAAAAAATTGCCTGCTGCATGCCGGTTGGGCCCAAAGTGATATATTTTTTAATGGCTATCTTAGTGTTTTTTTACCCCGGTTTTTTCTATTCGTTGATGTTTTTTGGGAAGAGGGTTGAAATTAATAATACTCAAACTATTTTCTTAAATCATGACGTTTCGAGGGTGGTTTCCCTCGTCCTCAGACAAAAATTTAAACCCAGCTTGAATACACGTTAGATACATACATATATACACAATATAATAAATAAAACATTATTAAGGACTACACAATACTTTTACAGTTATTAATAATAATTTATTACACAAAACGTATCAGCTGACAGACAATTGTCTCTAACGTGTATTCAAACTGGGTTTAAATTTTTGTCTGAGGACGAGGGAAACCACCCTCGAAACGTCATGATTTAAGAAAATAGTTTGAGTATTGTTAATTTCAACCCTCTTCCCAAAAAACATTTTAATGGCTATGCCAAAATGTTTCGATTTTCGTGGCTAAAATAAGCACTTAAATGTTAAATAGTTAAATACTTTTATTTACGTAGGCAATACTTTTTGCGACACCAAGTATTTACTGTTTTGGCGAAGGCGCCACAACGGGGCCCCGGAGCCTAACAACAAGGTACACAAACTGCTGCCAACAAAATAATACTTTCCCCTACAGGCATAGGCTCATTAAAATCAAAAACAAAAAAAAAATAAATAAAAATCAAAAAATCTTTTTCAGGAAAAACTCCTTGGGAAAAGTAAAAAGGTTAAGTTCTCTATTGAAGACTATTGTATTCCTAGGTATTTTGAGGTGCTGAGTCCGAATTTAAGGTCAAAATAGCACCTAATACAATTAGTTTTCGAGATAACCTGAAAAAACGCAATTTTTGAGTATGAAAATAAAGTTTTTTGAGGTTATCTCTAAAAATAATAGGATGAGGTGCTGTTTTGACCTTAAATTCGGGTTCAGCGCCTCAAAATACATAGGAATATAATACATTGCAATGGACCCCAAAAGAGTTCTTGACCCTTTTTTCCTTTTTGTGGTCCCACATTTTAGGGGTGGTTCATAAATTACGTAAAGCGATTTTTCGAAAATTTTGACCCCCTCCCTCCTGTGTCATGTCAGAAGCTGTCACATATACCCCCTGTACGGTATCACGTAAAAATCTCCAAATATACTATTAATACAAAAGTACTTTTTAAATTGACTATCTACTTCATCAAAGACATAATTAATGACGTAAAATAAAATATATTTCATTTACTTTATTTTTTAATAATTTTGATGCCTTTACTTTACAGAACAAAGAGCCCTTGGTTCTCTTAACGAAAAATGTGTACTTTAGATATGTATCGTCCATTTCATTTCTTTAAAGAAATGTAACACAATTCAAGACATTAAAAGATTTATTTTTACATTTCTTTGAGTCTGGAGTAAATTGAAAAATTAATGATCCACGCCTTTGATAGAGTTGTGAGTAGGCACAAGTCTTGTAAGTATAATAGATATTTACGATACAAGTGGATTAGGGAACGTTCAAGTATTACGTAACGCTCCTACACTGTAAAAACTGCATGTAAAATAATGTAAAAATACATGAATTTACATAGTACGGAATAGTAAATTTACTATTCTGGACTATGCATAATTCATGAATTTATGTAAAAGAATGTAAAAGAATGTAAAAGAATGTAAAAGAATGTAAAAGAATGTAAAAGAATGTAAAAGAATGTAAAAGAATGTAAAAGAATGTAAAAGAATGTAAAAGAATGTAAAAGAATGTAAAAGAATGTAAAAGAATGTAAAAGAATGTAAAAGAATGTAAAAGAATGTAAAAGAATGTAAAAGAATGTAAAAGAATGTAAAAGAATGTAAAAGAATGTAAAAGAATGTAAAAATATATATTTACATTGATTTACATATTTTTACATGATTTTACAATGTCGGGCTATGTTATTTTAAGACGCGCGTGCGCTTTGGACAATAACCAAGATAACGTCGCATCATGATACGGACCGTTTAATATTGTAATTGTTAGAGAGATAGCGACGCATGCTGCTAGATTAAAGTGTTAAAAGTGCAAAAAAGGTAAATATTATTTATGTACGATATTTAAATGATTTATTTGTGTAATTTGGAACAAATATTTTTTTCAAATTTCAAGTCTGTATGTCAAAAAGTTCAAACCATTCTGGACTATGTAATTTTTAGCGTTCCGGTCTATGTAAAATATTACCATTCTGGACTATTTATTTTTTACCGTTCCGGTCTATGCAAAATATTACCATTATGGACTATGTAATTTTTGCTGTTCCGGTCTATGCAAAACATTACCATTACGGACTATGTAATTTTTACCATTCCGGTCTATGGCAACATATTACCATTTACGGACTATGTAATTTAATGTGATTTATTTTTACCGTGTAGGGAAGGGGGTGGGGGTCATTTTGGAGTGTTACGCCCATAAATAAATAAATAAATAAATAAATAAATAAATAAATAAATAAATAATCTTTATTAGTCTAACAGATCAGTACACTGATATAAGACATGTCATTAAAAAAGAAGAAGTATAAAAAGAAAAATAATTAACATGTAGATAAATATAACACACAAAATAATTAAAAAATAAAATAAACAAATAAATTAATAAAAGTTTAAAATCTATGATTCAGAAAATCATCCATAGAATAAAAAGCTTTTTCTAGCAACAAAGCCTTTAAACATTTAATAAACTTTGTTGTATTGTAATTTCTAAATTCGGTTGGTAATTTGTTGTACAGCATCAATATAATATGGATTACTTTTATATGTTTCAAGATGGTGTCTATTAAATTGCAGAGAATTTCCATGTCGTGTTCCATAATTGTGATTTAAGTTTTGAAAGCGGAATTGTGTTAAATTTTGTTTAACAAACTTAAGTATTTCAAAAATGTATAGGCAAAAAAAAGTTAAAATTTTTTCCCTGATAAAAACAGGGAGGCATGAATCCCTAGCTTTTAATCCAAACATACACCTGATAGCTCTTTTCTGCAATATAAACACTCTTAAAGAGGCGGTACTGTTTCCCCAAAAAATAATTCCATACCTCATAACGGATTCAAAATTTGAATGATAATAAATTTTAGATACCATGGTGGAAGCGATTTGATTAAGTCTTTTAAGTGCATAACATATACTAGCTATTTTATTACAAACATAACTTACATGGTCATTCCATGTTAAAGAAAAATCTATGTGTAGGCCTAACAGTTTAAAAGAAGTAACTTGATGTAGAGATTTCTGACTTATTGTCAAAAGTGGACTATTTAAGTAATTATTGGGTATTAAATGATATTGCATAAACACTGTCTTTTTCTGATTCATAACTAAATTATTATTTGAAAAATATAAAAATGTTAATGGTCCATAATGACCAAAATTTGCTTTAAGTAATACTTAAACGTTCAATTAACAGCATCATTAAGATACGCGTGTAGAAGTTGCGTGCGTAGCACGAGTTGTGTAACCACACGAGTATATTAATGGGGTTAACTCACGTGTATTGTACAATATTTTATCTAGGCCCGTAATTTTAAAAAGAGTACTGTAATGAAAATTCGTAAGTTATGAAGCTCTTAACTCACGCAGAATTCGTGAGTTAAGAGCTTCTTAACTCACGGGGGTAGATAAAACAATATAGCATATTATGTTCATTTACTTTTAGCTACAGAGCTTACCAATATTTATGAATTATCACTTGAATTTTCTTGAATTATTTGAAAGACGACATCGCTTATAATCTCAATTGAAAAAATAATAAATATGGCAATACTTAACTATTAGTTTTAGGGGAAGAGGGGGATGGTTCAACCAAGGGGCACATTCAACTAGTCGCTTTAACTTCCAAGACTATTTAAATTAAGTGCCCAAATAAGGCCAAATCCACTTTTATGGGTAATGTTAGACTAAGAGCTGGTGACTATTTTTATTTCATTATTTGCTCCCAGCTGTATTTTATATATGTCTTAAAGTACATTCAAATTAAGCTACTAGAAAATCGCCAGGTCCTGGATCGGGTTCCTTTTGATGCTAGAAGCCTCGAAAAGTTGGTGAAATGGGGTCCCCGAAAAATATATTTTTAACTGAACAAGTCAAACTAATTATATTTAGATTAATTCATTTTCACAGTTTTACACAATTGTTCACTAGGCTAAAAGTGAAAAAAAGACTTTAAAAACTTTATCTGACATATGTCAACACTAAAAATTCTTAATAATTTTCATTTAATCAAAATGTCATTTCATAAATTCTCATTTCTTTAAAAAATTAAGTATCACATATTTTAAAGTCACTTTTTAAAGACTGTTCTTACCCATTGGCCCCAGAATTATTGTGTATAACTATGAAAAAACTTCCCAATGCTACCAGTCCCAACTGTAACTTTTCCTAACAAAAATCTTTACCCCTGAAAAGTTTTAATGGCAAAAAAAGGTCCTCACTCATTTCCCAATTACCCCTGAAAAATGTTAATGACTAACTATCTCTGCCACTCAGTTTTACCAAACTAGATTTTTCCAACTCGAGTGTAGTGGGGGGTGATAGCGCTGCCCTACCCCCCCCCCCACTCCTTCTCGTCATCGCTGTATAATACTCCCCTGCTGTGAAGCTGCAAAAAGTATAATAAGGAGCGAGGCAAGGGGGGCACAATAAGAAAAAACAACAACTTATTGCGATATGGTCAATATTGGTCGCATAACAGTAATAAAAGTTTCCATATTTTTTTTATCTTATTATTTTTTTTATTTTTTCTATTTTTTGTCTTTTTTTCAAAAAAAAAACTTGTTTGGAGCAGTATTTTTATTTACATTATTATTACTATTTAAAAAAAATAAGTATAAATGAAGTGCGCAAGAAATCGTGTAGGTATACGCGAAATCTCTGGCTGGTAAGAGCGACGCTTAGCGTCGTTTATTCGTCGACGTCGCACTGAACAGCCAAAATCCTCCGACGCTCCCGACGCTCTGACTGTAAAGCGTCCCAGGTTCAGATCGCGAGCGCGCGAATTCCATTCAACTTTTTTCAAGTTCAAGTTTAAAGAAAGTTTCGCGTTTTTTATTTTTTAGAAAAAGTTAGTTACAATAAAATTATCCATAGTTTTTTAATTGTGAAGTTTCAATATTTAAAAAGTTAATTAAGTAGCTGTATATTAATGTAAGTACTAGAATTATTTTTTTTATTAATAATAAATATTTTATATTTATAACATAATTTATAATATATATATATATATATATATATATATATATAATATATATAATATATATATATATATATATATTTTTTAAAAAGAAGAAAAGAAATATTCAGGTTATTATTAAAATTTAATTACAATTACACTGATCTACAAAAAAGATAAAAATTCTCAAGGATTAAACCTATCATGTCTTAAGTATTTTGGTGTGCCGAAACCGGATTTTCAATTTTAAAAAACTTTCTACCGCGTAGATTTCGAGTAAATCCCGGTTTTTATTCTCAAAATACCGTATTTAGACAATAAAAACCGAATTTACTCGAAATCTACGCGGTAGAAAGTTTTTTTAAAATTGAATTAGATGAAACGTTGCAAGCACTCTGTCAAAAAATCGGCACTATTGTACACTAGAGCCATCTAGTTTCCAAATTTCAAACTAGGTGTTTTGTTTGATTTTAAATTCTGTATCTTTAAAACATTATATTCTAGCAAAAAACTGTATATAACATTTTTTATAGGGCTTAAAAAGAGCTTTTATTTAAAATATAATTTTTTAAAATAGGGTTATAAATAAGTGAGTTATGCTAAAAAAAACCTTTTACTGCTTCAAACGCCAATATCTCGAAAACAATGCGTTTTAGGAAAACGTTGTTTATAACAATTTTTGACCAATTTTAAAATAATTGCCTTAATTATAAACAAAAAACGCTAAAAATAGGAGTTTTACCCTATTTTTACCCCCTTACCCCCAATCGTTTACCCCCCAAAATCTAATCAGCTCTTCGGAATACGATAAGAAACAATATACAACAAACCGCGTCGAAATGTCATGTAGAAATGGAGTTAGAGAGTTTACACCCAGACAGACAGACAGACATACAGACAGACAGACAGACGGGACGCAAAGTTTTTTTTAATGATTTCGACTCAGAATGGTCTAAAACGTCGAGAAATGTGAAAAAAAAAACGAGGTCAAAGATTTTGACTTTTCGGCGAATATTTCAATACTTCGGCACTCTTAGTAGCACTAAGTGCCGATGTAAAACTCTGTTTCAGCACATAAAAATACTTAAGACGTGATAGGTTTAGTTTAGGTTTTTTTGTAGACCAGTGTTATTTTTAAGGGATAGATATTGCTATTGCTTCTAAAAAACTTTTACCATTGTCTTGAGAACAGGACCAGGTGGGACTTTACTGATTACAGTCCTGTAAAGCGCCCACCTTCGGCTTTTAACCAACAGATCTCTTTGCTCAGTGGAGGTGTGTTTATTTAGCTTTTTTTTAAGTTCAAGTGTCATATTTTTTAAGCGTTAAACTTGTTTGATATTAGTTTAAACATTTTAAAACCTAAATAGCAGTAGAATTGTGTTCTAAAATTAATTAAAATAATACGAAAATTAATTTATTTTATTATATTATTTATCATTAAAATAAATTAATTTGATTAATATTTATTATTAATTTTATATAATTATTTATTATAAATGATCTATACTGATAATAATATTACACAAAAACTATCAAATTTATTTTTATTTCATAATAAATTTGTTGAATAAATATTTTTTTAATCAATTATAATAATATAAAGAACGTTCACTTTCGGGTTTACACCGTGTTAATGGATTTTCACTTTCCGACGTTTCGTCTCTTACTACTAGAGACATCTTCAGGGATTAATCTGAAACTAAGTTTCGAATCAACTTGTGTCACTATTTATGACGAGTTGTGGTTATTCACCCGTGACGAGGTTTTTCCTATCAAAGACTTCCATATTGCAGGTAAGTGGTAACCAGTGTCCCGATTGATATTGTTAGGATGCTTGATGATTTCTATCGATTCCCGTATCTTCCTTGGCATTTTTCTGTTTTCTGTTAATATTTGTTTTGTTTCAGACAAATTGATTTT
>OY294045.1:1232689-1275268 GCA_958510825.1 Brachypterus glaber | reverse complement strand
ATTGGATAAAACCTTGTATGGCACTCATGGGTAAACCGATATTGCCCTCTCGAAAATTAACCTGCTTGGCTGACGCCTCGCAGGTTAATCTTCTTATGGGCAATATCTTACTTTACCCACTAGTACCATAAATAACTATTTGTCGCAAATATGGATAAAACTTTTATCTAAGTAATTTATTAAAAGGATTAGGTATTAATAGTTTTATTTGTAAAGAAAACAAACTATCTGTAACCTGACCAAATAATAAAGTCCAAAATAAAACCATTATAGTGTCTTATTTCCAGGACATTTGGTATTTTTGACACGTTTTTCGTTTTATAATATTTTGCTTCTTTATGGATACTTTCCAATAGAACTACTTTATTTTTGACTTACCTTTATGGGAATTCGTGGCAAATGAGAAAAAGAAGAGATTATTTTTTAAATCCAACTATTTATTTAATTTTGAAAGGGGAAATTACTTAATAAAAAATAATTTTAGAAAAGAAATAAAAGGTAATTGTATTATAATATACAGGGTTATTTATTATTCCATCAATCTATTTTCTAATCATCGTACAGAGTGATATTGGTAGACTGACAGTTTCGGGCTGCTGGCCCTCTTCAGTACCAAGAGTCAACTCTGCACGCTGATTAAGAAAACGTTTTTAGACTTTACTCGCAAAAGGAATATAGCCATTAGATTGATGTAGACTTGTGCGCCATCTATTTCTAGATGTAGACAACTACTCATACCTCTCCTAATCTGGAGACTTTGAATGGTAGCAAGTTGAAGACTTGTGTGTCTCAAGCACATAGTACCACTAACGGGTGGTTAGACGTAAAATTAGTAAGGACAGAAATTTTTAATTTTAAACAAAATTATAAAAATATTAATTTATTATTCCATCAATCTATTTTCTAATCATCGTACAGAGTGATATTGGTAGACTGACAGTTTCGGGCTGCTGGCCCTCTTCAGTACCAAGAGTCAACTCTGCACGCTGATTAAGAAAACGTTTTTAGACTTTACTCGCAAAAGGAATATAGCCATTAGATTGATGTAGACTTGTGCGCCATCTATTTACAGGGTTATTTTTTAAATAGTACAACCCCTGGACATGTTAAACGGGATGAGATATAAAATTTGGAAAAAAAGTATAATTTTTATTATTTTAATCTTTATTGGTTAAAAGTAGCATAAAATCTATAGGTACATATAATTAAATAACAATCCCAAACTGTTAATATTGTCCATTAAAGTTTTAACATTTTAGCTGCGGTTAAAGATATCTAATTCTCAAATTAGCGATAATGGTATGTTTAATTTAACTTGGGCGAATGTTTGAGAATTCGATTGTCTAACACAGCTGTTGATATATGGTATGAGTGCGTAATTACACTGGTCGACAAAAAAAAACATATTGTACCATTTTGTCTGATATTTCATTTTCGATGTACCGTCATCTGGGGTGAAGCGGATCACAAGGGGCGGAGCGGATCAAAATACAATTTTTTGCACGACCAAGACTAAAACCTAATTTTACGCTTTCATTTTCGGGACTAAACTTGCCGTTTTTTTCCCTAGGGAATAAAAATCACGGCAACCTAGATAATATTAAAATATTATACTTACTATGTGCTTTGCTGGTTCAAAAATTAGGTTTGGTGGTGTTTTGTAATAAATTAGAGATTCAAACCAATTTATTTGATTTTAACAAAGAAAACCTTTAAAAATAACATTGTTATAACAATTTATACATAATTTAAAATTTATAATCTTCGTCCATTTTTTTGACGTTTGTGTCAACCATATTAAAAAACAATTGAAATCGCGATAGCCATGAAACTGACTTTTCGCAATTTACAGACATCTTGATTAAATTACGAAATAAAGCAACCGATTTTAGACGCGTGGTTTTTAATTTTAATTTTATCTACCTACCTAAATTATGTTTGGTCCTGCAAAAAATAGTGTATATACCTCAGGACTAAACTTGGCTGTTTTAGTCCCTTGCATTTCTGTTTCCCTCGCTCGCTACGCTCGCTCAGGAAACACTAATGCAGCGGGACTAAAACAGCCAGTTTAGTCCCTTGGTATATAATTAACTATTTTTAATATTTCCGCATAACTCTACTCTCCGGGAACCAACAAAATTGTCGAAACATCTAACAGGCACGTGCACTGATTAATATACACTTTTTTTTGTTAGGTTAGATAAGTTTCTCCTAGGTACACGAAAATTGAGTTTTAATGTAAAATACCGATAATTCACAAAGATCGAAAACAAACTATGGTACACCAAAAGTGGAATAATTTACATTGGGGTAGTTAGAATATATATATTTTCTATTTTGCGACTCTTATAAGCTCATAATCACAAGCATTTTGCGTGTTCTTATAGGCCCATAAGAGGTCTCTACTTTTTTTTCTGTTGGGTTGGCAACATAAAAAAACCTATCTCTTGACGTTTTGCGTTTTGCGTCAATGTCGATTTAAAGTTTAATTTTTTACAAAATTTTGTGTTTGGGTTATTTTTTACCGTGTTAAAATTGTGGACTGGTTAATTGCAGTGAAAAAAGAAGAGATGACTGTAAAATATATCAAAATATCATTTGATCTTAGAATTTTAAACATAGTGTAAACCGTAATGCCAACCCAAAACAAAAATCCCTAAATCAGTCATCAATTTAAATGTAAGTTTTTTAAATTTTAGAGCAAAATAGAAAAAAATGTATAAAGCACTCGTTTCATAACACGTTTTTAGAGCACTAGTACTTGTACTAGTACTTGTACTTGTGCACTAAAAACGCATGTTATGAAACTAGTACTTTAATATACTATAAAACTGTCTTTTCACAAAATGCTTACACTTGAATTATTTTAATATATGGTTTGTGTTTCTCTGGAATTTTTTTTATGACAAAAGTACATTTTGTGGGGTGAAGCGGATCACTGTATGCTTTAAAATAGGTATTGCCAAGATAGACGATTAACATTCCAGGTTATATGAGCTTAATAGTAATGTACAGTGAACGTTCTACGGAAGAAATCTACATCAAAAGAAGTGTTTTTCGTATATCCAGATGTCACGGATATTTATGTGGTCAAGGAGGAACAAATTGTCGGAAAAGTTGAAGAAAAATTATACAGAAGAGGAAAATATATTTTCAGAAATATTTTTACTATTCTCTAAAATAATTGTCTAATATCGTTTTATATTCTATGTATTATTTTTTTAACAAAGTACAAAGAATATGATTTTTTTATGTTTTCTTATTGAATATATTTTTGTTTCTAGTTCTAAACTTTGAGAATATGTTGTTTATTTATAGACTGGAACTATGTTTAAATTTTTGTATAGACAATTTGAGTCCATAATGTTCCTAGAAAAAAAAATGTTTTAGGGCTGAAAATAATATTTATTTATTTTTTTTTTTTCAAAAACGCAGTAGTATTTATTTCAGAACCCTAAACGGAATGCAACAAATGGAGGTCAAATTCGTATTGAGCATCAAAAAGTATATCGAAAATGATATATCAGACAAAATGGGAAGATATGTTTTTTTTTGTCGACCAGTGTTATTCTAGATCGGTACCTAACAGCATTTTCGTCGTGTTAAACTCGCTTCACAACTATTCGATTAACACGAAACCGTAAAATGCCAGACAAATGTAGCCATTAAGGGTACAAGACGTTTGACCATTTTTATTTCAGACTAAAAATTTTAAAATCTAGCTTTATGAACAGACTGACCATACAGAGGCGCCGGCAGGATTTTTGGAGGCAAGCCTATTCGACTTGCCAAAATTATCAATTAAAATATTTGCCAAATCGCCAGCAGGGCGGACCAATAGAATACCATCACCGCTAAATGAGCTGCAGGAGAACATTTTTAGAAATCCTAAGGTTTCGCATTTCCAGAGTAATTAAAATATTAATATTTAAATTATTTTATAAAATATGTGATATTCCAGTATTGGTTATTAAATTTACCGCCGCAGGCGATTTAAAACGTCCTAAGTAACATTTCTATTTTCTCTCAATTTTTCTAATAAAAGGCTAAATTTCCTGACTTCCAGGTTTTAATTTTAATTTCCATGACTTTTCCCTGACTTCCCTGGTTTCCCTGACTGGTGGGAATCCTGAAGAATAGACAAAGAAAAAAAGAAAGACCGAAAATTACAAAAATGTTAGTTAGGACGTTTAAACTAAGAAGGGCAGATTCTCAACGTCACACATTTTCCAAACGCCTCGAATTTAGAAACCTCTTAAAATTTAAAACAATTTTTAAAAATATTAACTTAATATTAAGGATTCGCAAATGTATGCAAATTATTTTATAAAAATCATTAATTAAAATTTCGTTATCACCCTATTGGTGAACCCTTAATTAAACCAGTTTCGCTTCGGAGGCGAAAATATTTAAAATTTTTAAGGACACGCATTTTCCAGTCACCGTAAAATTTAAAAAGCATATAATTTTATAAAACTTTGTAACTAAAACATTCGACCAGAGGCGGAGGCTTTCCCGTGACTGCAAGTATGTCACTTCATATCGGCTCTTATATTAATTTTTTAAATTATTTGTGGTGGATATTTTTTAACCACCTTCAGTTTGATACCTATTCACAAATATATTTTTTCTATTTTGCGACTCTTATAAACTCATAATCACACGCATTTTGCGTGTCTTATAGGCCCATAAGAGGTCTCTACTTTTTTTTTCTGTTGGGTTGGCAACATACAAAAGCCTATCTCTTGACGTTTTGCGTGCAAATGTCAATGTCGATTTAAAGTTAATTTTTTTACAAAATTTTGTGTTTGGGTTATTTTCTACCGTGTTAAAATTGTGGACTGGTTAATTGCAGTGAAAAATGAAGAGATGACTGTAAAATATATCAAAATCATTTGTTCTTAGAATTTTAAACATAGTGTAAACTGTAATGCCAACCCAAAACAAAAATCCCTAAATCAGTCATCAATTTAAATGTAAGTTTTTTAAATTTTAGAGCAAAAGAAAAAATCGTATAAATCACTCGTTTCATAAAACGTTTTTAGAGCACTAGTACTTAAGAAAACTCGCCGCAAGCGGCTCGTTTTCTAAACTTGTACTCGTGCGCTAAAAACGTATGTTATGGAACTAGTACTTTAATATACTATTATACGGGTTCGTTAAACAGATTGTTTGAACAGAAAATAATAGAGGCTGGAGAAATTAATTTAAACTCTTCTGTTAATCTTAACAATTATATTTAATAAACTTAATCAATTATAAACATCGGTGAACATATAACTAAGGGAACGTTCAAGTATTACGTAACGCAAATTTTGATAATTTTGGACCCAAACACAAATGGTCCCCCAGGGGGTGGGGGCTGATTTTCATGATAATTGGTATATAGGGGTTTTCGAGGTTCCTAAAGCTGAATCTTCGAATGAAAAAAATGTAAATCCACCCCATGAGAGGCGTGGGTAAGTGAGTTTTTAAGGTTGCTAAAAGTGAATCCGATAATAAAAAAAAATCCATTTCACGCGCGGGGTGGAAAAATGGGAAAGTTTTTTTTACTGGGCAGTGTCTTTTAATTTTTATCAAAGATACACTGGCGTTGCGTCATTGAAGAGTGGGGATAGGCGACTAGCGGTCGCTTCTAATCAGTGCTGAATTTATGCTACGCTCATGAATAAACATACAGCTTCTTCATGCCCGGGGTATGATTATAAAAAAATATTGCATGGTATCTTTTCATTTTATATTTCTTCCTCTCACCTCGTAACATAATGTCTAATATAAATATTTATATACCACCGAAATGGAGCCTGCGTTTATTGTCGAATCAAAACTGTTGACATTGTCAGATAAATTGGGTAGATGCGTCGTGACGCGTCGTTTGGTTGATTTATTCTGTATATAATTTATATCAAATGTTTACTTATGTCAAAAGGGACCTTATTTATTACTGCTGCACTATCCTACCCCCCGGTAGTTAAAAGGCGGCAAGTGACAAAACCAGAGTAACAAGAAAAATGGCAAAAACTTTTGGATGTTGTCCTGCACTAATCTAGATATATGCGATAATTTTTTTTTTGTTCAGTATTACGTAGAAATACTATATTTAGTTATCTATATAAGCCGCTCTAAAGGAATTGTGCAATCCCAGCACTAGGTCACTCCTAGTCAGCGAGTGTGCAGAAGCCTTGGAAGAGTTAGCAAGGACCAAAAACGTTGGGTGTTACAAGGAAGCAGGTAAAGACCGCTCTCGATGAGTGGGCTTATACCAAGCTAAAGGAGCAATGGAGGGCGGTCGACGGTTGCCGGCAAGCTAGGGACTTCCTGGCTGGCCCAAGCAAATCAAAGACCGACTGGTTGCTGGAAAAAGGAAGAACTGCACTCAGAAAACTTGTAGGGGCCCTCACGGGCTACTGCAAGCTAAGGAAGCACCTGGCAACAAGGCAGATTCTAAAGAGTCCGCTATGCCCAGAGTGCGGAGAGGATGAAACATCCTCTCATTACTTAGCCGAGTGTGTCAGATACGACAGGATCAGGTTGCAAGTCTTTGAAACTCAAAGACTCAACCAAAAAGAACTAAGAGATCTCCTATGGGCCAATATCCTGACCTTTATTGAAAGGACGGGCAGGTTCAAGGAGAGCTCAAATTAGTAAATGGCTGGAATTGCCTGGGGTGACTAAAAGGGCCAGAAATGGCCTAGTTGTCCGGCTTTGGCCAACCCAAAAATTTACTACTACTAATACTAGTTATCTATATGTCCCTTTAGACAATATTTTAAGTTTTCATTAAAAAAATGGTGGTTAATTCTTTATGGCTTAGTTATTTTTAATGGCGTACGTAGAGAAGTTGAAGTTAAAAGGAGGCAAGCCGCAAAAATCTGTTCAGATGATGCCTTTTAACTTAGCTTAAAAACAAGCAAAGGATGTTAACTTCTAACTCAAAATAAGTAAGTATTAAGTAATATTTTATTATTAAATACAAGTTATTTATAAAACATTTTACTATTCCTTAAAACGACTTTTGTTTGATTAACGCAGTCGTCCCTCCGAAGTGACTGATCGATTTCGTGCTTTTTAGCACTCTTCAGAGCCACATATCGGTAGTAGGGACAACTACGAAAATCAAATCCTTTCCATATATCTCTATATGGAGTTTAAAAATCGTTGTAAGGAAAAGCAAAAAGAGCTAGCGACATCTACTGCTAAAAGCAGAGACTGGATAAACCTATCGACAGTCCAAAAAAGGAAGCAGTTATTGGTTTCAAGAACCTATTGCACGCTGTCGATAAGGGGCAGATTAATCAATGCCACGGTGGACATTGCCGCCAATTGAATCCTAACGCTAGGAGGTCACCTTTTACAGTGGTATCTGAATTACAACGATTTTTAAACTCTATATAGAGATATATGGAAAGGATTTGATTTTCGTAGTTGTCCCTACTACCGATATGTGGCTCTGAAGAGTGCTAAAAAGCACGAAATCGATCAGTCACTTCGGAGGGACGACTGCGTTAATCAAACAAAAGTCGTTTTAAGGAATAGTAAAATGTTTTATATAGATTTTTTAAATTTGTAAATATCAAACAATTTAATTTAGTTTACAAGTTATTTATTAAAATAATAGTTTTTTTGTAAGTTTTATGATCACAAGTATATGTTAAAAGCAATAATTATTGGTTTAATCACTACATGTTCTTATATATGATTTGTGTCCATAAAGTACATTATTTTTGTTTACTCTATATTATTTTAGCCTAAAATAGGTTTAAATCAAAAAGTAAGTACTACTACTACCTATGTAAAATTATCTTTTTTATCATATTTTCTTTTTTGGTCCTAAATTACGTTGAAAATAAAACAAAAATATTTGTAGTAAATAGAATAAGTGTTCTATTAATTACATTTAATACGTTTAAATACATTTTATTTATTAAAAAAATACAAAATAATAAAACAAATTTAATACATATATCTATAAGCTTATTAACAAATTTTAAAAAACTATCTGTTACGGTTTCTGAGATATCGACTTATAACAGTTTAAATGGCCCACCCGGTATGTAATGTGCCACTTAAATTTGATTTTTTTTACGCAAGGTAGCAAATATTTTCAAAAAAATGTATTGAAATTATTTAGGTTTATAAATATTCAACATTGGTCGCTTCATGAATTTTTTCCGTTTTTTTTTTGGAATTTTTTACCTCTTTGCGTCACATTTAATTTAAGGCTCTCTACATCAAACGAGTACCATATCTGGTGTGAATCTGTGACGGTCCCATTCTGGCGTTAGTATGCATATAATTTATAGGTAAAATAACAAAATAATCCCTTTAAATATTTCACATTCGTGACTTTTGAAAATTGTTGGTACAAAACAAAAACAATCAAATATAAATTACCTGTATTATAAATATAATAAAGGTAATTTACCTATAAGTATTTTTTTTGGGTTAATAGGTTTTTGTGGAAAGAAAAGACTAATCGAATAAGTAAAATTCACAAACATTTCGTCGTGATAGTAAATAAAATTCCTTTATCCAATAGATAAACTCAATAATAACCCCCGCATGGCTTTTACTTTATTGAGTGGATAATTATTTATTTTACCTACTCAACTGTCACTTGTCAAATTATTTTCTTGTAAATGTCATTAAAATTTTTAATAAAAATATGAATTCCTAAGCTATTTATTGGATAAAACCTTGTATGGCACTCATGGGTAAACCGATATTGCCCTCTCGAAAATTAACCTGCTTGGCTGACGCCTCGCAGGTTAATTTTGTCATGGGCAATATCTTACTTTACCCACTAGTACCATAAATAACTATTTCCATTTACTTTCTTTTTATTTGCTTTTATACCTAATTTAATACCCAAAGATTATAATGAATATCCTTTGTTAATTTTTAGCTAAAAAAATGTTTTGTTGATCTTAATTAAAAATTAATTTAAAATAGCACTTGAGAAAATCTTAATTACAAGGTCTCAAAGAAAATGAAATTAGTGTTATGATTTTTGTCATTTTTGTAATTTAAAAACGTTTTAAAATAAATTGAAGAGATTTACTTACCCCTATCGTAATAGATTAAAGGTCTTGTGTTAGTATAAAAACTTTTCGCAAAAAAAATGAACCTGACTTCTGTCTCTAAAAAGTAAAAAATAAAAAATAAGCCGGTACCAATTTCACCACTCCACTAACAATTATTTATGTTGTTAAATTGTTTGCTGTGAAATTCGCACCGACTTATTATTTATTTTTTACTTTTTAGAGACACAGAACATGTAGATCTGTAAGGTCATATAAGCTAAATTATAGTTGTCCTTCCATCTCGGCAAGCTGCTGACGTCACAACGCACGCACTATTAGTGCGTTGTTGCGTTATCATCTTAAACATAAATTTCTAAAGAATAAATTTAGTAGTATTTTTATTTTAGCGACCAAGAGTCCACCAACCTTATTTTAAACGAAATACTAAATAAAATCTTTGTAATACTTTAAGTGTTAAGTAATAATCAAATAACGCCTTATGGTATAATCACAAATTTTATATTTTTCTCTTGGTATTTTAATATTGCAGGTTCACAGAATCAAGTTATGCCGCTAAAAGACTTTTAGCCTGCCGTAATATTTGAATGACCCCTTTAATCAAGTTATCCGACTTATCCGAGTTGTCCGATCATTTTCTAAAAATTTGGTTGGTATTAGAACCAAATTAAGCCGGTTTTAAGTGAAATTGCGTTAAAACGATTAGATTTATAAACTAAATTAAATTGTTTGATATTTACAAAATTAAAAAATCTATATAAAACATTTTACTATTCCTTAAAACGACTTTTGTTTGATTAACGCAGTCGTCCCTCCGAAGTGACTGCTAAAAGCAGTAGATATCGCTAGCTGTTTTTGCTTTTCCTTACAACTATTTTTAAACTCTATATAGAGATATATGGAAAGGATTTGATTTTCGTAGTTGTCCCTACTACCGATATGTGGCTCTGAAGAGTGCTAAAAAGCACGAAATCGATCAGTAACTTCGGAGGGACGACTGCGTTAATCAAACAAAAATCGTTTTAAGGAATAGTAAAATGTTTTATATAGATTAGATTTATCTTGATTATCCGGCTAACCCGGCATTATCCGAGCGTCAAATTAAAACGGGACCACCTCAGGAATGTCCTTTTTAAGTAGCAAAAGGTTTCATCAAATTCCTTTCATCCGTTCCAAAGTTATGCGGGAACAAACATGAAAAAAAAAACACAAAGTCACGCGTCGAATTGATAACATCCTCCTTTTTTGGAAGTCGGTTAAAAATTAATTAAATTTTGTTTTTTTTTCTAAGACCAGTGGTCATGGATCATCTATCGCACCTTGGTAGATGGAATATTTAGTTTAAATAAACCCAATTTTCTTAATTAATTGATTCTATGACATTAGGATAGTCCAGGACTTGTGTTAGCTAGTAGTAGAGGGAACCACCGGCTTTAATTGACTTTCCGTACATAACTATTGATTTAGCATTCAGAAAACAATGTGTGAAAATAGGTGATAAAAAAAGTGACCCAATGTATGTCACTAGGGGCGTGCCCCAGGGGACTATATTGGGTCCTTTATTATTTTTAATTTATATTAATAATATAGCATTTATTAAAAACTTAAATGGCCACCTCATCTCCTATGCTGACGACACAGTCATAATATTCTCTGGGATCACATGGGAGGCTGTGTACGGACTTGCTACCAAGGGTATGTTGTTATTGCAACGATTTCTGAGTGAAAGCTTATTAAATTTAAATATAAAAAAGACAAAATTTCTGACGTTTAGTATTACTAAGGCTATTCAGCCAAAAAACGATATTTTAATAATTCACAGTGATGATTGCTCTCAAAAAACATGCCAATGTCCGGTTATCAAAAGAGTTACAAAAATCAAATATTTAGGAACAATTGTGGATCAATATTTAAAGTGGAATGACCATACTGAATACATTAGTAATAAAATAAGAAAATTAGTTCGAAAATTTTATTTATTAAAAGACATATTAAATCGTAAAAATCTGTTAATCGTGTATAACTCATTAGTTGAATCATTAATTAATTACTGCGTCTTAGCTTGGGGTGGTATCTATAAAAGTTCTTTAGAAAATTTGCAAGCAATACAAAATACAATATTAAAGATAATATTTAGAAAACCGAAACTGTATTCCACTAGTTCCCTCTATGCTGAATCAAATATTTTAAACATAAGACAATTATATATTTACCGGTGTCTCCTATACGTTTTCAAACCATTGCCCGCGCAATATGTTAATCATGATCAATTTTCAAGGTATCGTACACATCAAAATTTAATTACTCCTTTATTTAGAAAAGTATTTTCCCAAAAAACTTTATTCTGGCAAGGTGCTAAATTATATAATATACTACCTGTCAATATAAAAAATACTAAAAATTATAAGCAATTTAAAAGACTTGTAAAAAATGAAGTAAGGGTTAATGAAGCTAAATTTTTAAAAATCTTTTCATAACTAATAAAGGTGAAAAAAAAAATAAATAAAAATAACCTCTAAATAATTCTGATTTGCTACACTATTTTATGTATTCTTTCTTTCGTTTGGACTTTTTCTTTCTGTTCCACAAACAAATAAACAAAACTAAAACAATAAAATTTGGTGGTTTGTTACAAATTACTGCTGTTCAACACAAGCACTTGTGCTTAGGAATATGCATGTAATAAATAAAATTTTTTAAATTAATATAAATATGTTTTCCATCAAATTTATATTATATTATACTAATCAAACACTTTGGATATTTATAAATATTGTAAACATTTACTTTATAAATAAATTGAAAAAAAAAAAATAAATAAAATTGGTTACCCCAACCTGATTTTTTGATTTTTTTAGTGTACCTATGCCTAAAAGTTGAACTTAAGCCAAGAAATTTTTTATGTTTTACCACTCAAACACTATGAGCATATTATTTTTTATCAAGATGGCTTTTAGGAAAATGAAAATACTTTTTCAACTAGTTTTAATATAGTGGAGGTCATGTGACACATTATTCTCAAAGTAATATTAATGGATACAATTTTTCTTTAAATTTAATATGAAAGAACAAACTTTAAAGAAATGCAAATATATTTTCATCTTCAATGTAGATTCTATGTTTTGTCATTTCAGTTATTTGTCATTCTTTTTTCACACCTTTTTTCGTTACATTTTCCTAGAAAAGACCTACGTTAGTAAAAACATTTATATTTTTGACATTTTTGCTTTTCTTGGTGTATTTAATTAATGAACCTTCATTAATATAATGTATTTTTTCATGACGGTAACGAATTTTAAGTAGCTATAGCTTAAAGGGGTTCCTGAGTTAAATAAAAACCAATTTTGAATTCCTTTTAAAGATTTTTTGGAGAATCATAATTATTATTTTTAATATGTATGAATTTTTTTATTTTGTATTTTTCTAATGTAGAATCCCTTTTTAAAAGGAAAGACTATAAATACCCCTGTATAAGGGCATATCCACAGGCTCGCATAACCACATAGTACCTAACAATGCGATGCCGCTGCAATAATGTTAGTATTTTTTTTTGTAAAAATACCAATGTCGTGCGAGCGCGGAATTCCATACGTGTTGTAGACTATACTTTTTCTTCGACTGCAAATATGAAACACTGTATGGCTTTAAACTGCGGACAAGGTTAAAAACAATGTTTTTTGTGACTCGACATTGTAAATGCAACAAAACACATATTTTTAAATAAAGCAATTAATGTTTTTTAATAATTTTATCAAATCAGTACTTAAAAAAGATTTTTATTTAATTTTAGCACATATAATGCAAAAATTGAAGGTTATGTCAGATTGTTGTGACATATATCAGGTTTAAATATTTAACAATAGATGGAGCAGTTTTAATCTTTTGAACTAAATTGATAAAAAACTGGTCAAGTATTAGGAAAAACTAATAAACTTTATGTAATTTTAACGCAAAACTTTAAATTGCATTAAATTATTCAATATTTCATGGTAAAATATATATATTTTTGCTAATTTTGCTACAGTTTTCTTTACTTTTATAAACAAGAGATGGCACTACATGTGCTCATTCTAATACTTGATACGGAATATTCATACCGTATCTAGAGCTAGAATGGATTCATATGTTTGAAAACTGTGTGTGTTTGCTTACATTCTAAAGCAGTCGTAGAAAAATCTAATTTTCATTCAGATTATTTTATATATTTAAATACAATCGAGCAAAAATATTATTATGTGTAGGTAAACACATCACGTATGTCAGTTTAAATTATATTATATATTCAAGTAAATAAACCCCGTTTTTGATAAAATTAAATTGGTAGGATACAAAAAAAGTACTTAATGGGGGAAGTTCCCCTGGGACATTATGCAAATTTTCTTCCCTTTAGGCACGATTTTAGATGTACTTTTTCCTACTAGAGATGTCAGTCTTACTTTAACACGTTGCGGTCGAAACTAAAAAACGAGAACCCTCGCAAATACCTTTTTGTTTAAGTTTTACCTGTATGCAAAATTCACTTTTTTTTTCATAATTCAAAACTACGGTAAACCAATAAAGTTATAGCATTTCTTAATATACACGCCCAATTTTTTGGCCTCTGCTATCAAATTCACGTTTTAATACCATAAAAACTGAGAAAACTGAGAATAAAACTGGGATCCAATTTGACTTTTAAGGACAGACCTCGGTGTATCACCTGTGTTACACATCGACCGTAACCACAAAAAATACACTGCCCAGTAAAAAAGCTTTCCCATTTTCACCTCCTCATATGAAATAGATTTTTTATTATCAGATTCATCTTCAGCAACCTTCAAAATCCCAATTCCCAATACCACTTTCTTCGCTGGTAACATATGACCTACTGTATTTTCATCTACAGTGCGGTACAATAATTTTGCATTAAAATTCATGCATGTGGTCCAAAAAGCCGGCACTTTTACAGACAGTCCCGAAAATTACAAGAACCCGTAATACTGCTTGAAATACTCCTTAAATTCGCTGCTTAAATTACTGTGAAATCACATGTAAAAATTCACATTTTTACAGAAAACTGTGAATTTACAGTACTAATTTAAATTTACCACTTTCTTTGCTGGTAAAATATGACCTACTTTATTTGCTGGGAAATTACCATATTTTCATTTACAGTGCATTATATATTATGTAAATTTTAAAAATATGGCAATAAGTTATGTGGAATTTTACATAACTTATTGTGTGATTGTGTTTATCTGTGTACTTTGGATTAAATTCAGTGAAAGCATGTGCGCGCCTTCGCCAAAATTGTAAAAATGCCAACAAAATTGTGGGCCTGTGTAATTTGAACGAAAATTTTACTTTTTAGTTAAGAGGAAGGCTTTATCTTGGAAATAAGTCCTTCATTTTATCATACGTTATGTTTATTTTACCGGACTTCAACAACGCAAAATAGGTTCTTGTTCATTAACAGTATTCAGCGTAAACTCAGTTATGACTCATCAACGTTGAAAATAAACACAGAAACATAGGCTTACGGAATAATTTTGCCGAATTATGAGGGAAATTTTTATAAATCGAAACATTGGACTTTTGTTACCCACAACAATATTAACTATACATACGTATATATATATCGGTGTTTTTCAAAGAAAAAAAACATAGTATAATAGAACAAAAACGAAAACTTAAAAATGTAAAACAAAAACTAAAAAATTAATAAAAGGATTAAATTTTGCGTTGACGCAATATTATCATTATTTCAATCTGTCCAATCAATAGGCTCAAAATTCAATAGAAATAGTCATCTATCATAAGAACCTTTATATCAAATATATTGTTCAGGATTTATCACACCAACGCCTACGGATAGACAAAAGGACAGATAGACGCGAGGATTAACGAGATATAACTATAAGCAATTCTGAAAAGATTATTGGCTTTTCTGCGGTTCTAAATTACTTTTGTTTTTTCCTTCTTTTTTTCCAAAAGGCTACACTATAAAAAAAGTACAGATTGATTTCAGTAACGTAGTAGAGAAAAGTCGCCTAACTTCGGATACCATTTACAACATATAACTTATTATAATAAACCATGATTTATTATTCCATCAATCTATTTTCTAATCATCGTACAGAGTGATATTGATGATGATTAGAAAATAGATTGATGGAATAATAAATTAATATTTTTATAATTTTGTTTAAAATTAAAAATTTCTGTCCTTACTAAACCATGATTTATTACGACTTTATTCGCAAAAGGAATATAGTCATTAGATTGATGTAGACTTGTGCGCCATCTATTGCTAGATGTAGTGGTACTATGTGCTTGAGACACACATATCTTCAACTTGCTACCATTCAAAGTCTCCAGACTAGGAGAGGTATGAGTAGTTGTCTACATCTAGCAATAGATGGCGCACAAGTCTACATCAATCTAATGACTATATTCCTTTTGCAAATAAAGTCTAAAAACGTTTTCTTAATCAGCGTGCAGAGTTGACTCTTGATACTGAAGAGGGCCAGCAGCTCGAAACTGTCAGTCTACCAATATCACTCTGGACGATGATAAGAAAATAGATTGATGGAATAATTAATTATTATTTTTATAATTTTGTTTAAAATTAAAAATTTCTGTCCTTATACAGGGTGATCCATAACTGGCATGCCAAAATTTAAGAGGTTTAAGCTAGAGCGGCGAGCTTTTGCATGTATACTAGTATTAATAAGGGCAATAAGTTTATGTTAATTTATTTTTTTAATTTATCCAGAGGCGTGCCCAGACGGACAAAATATATGAGGCTTAAAACATTTTTGCCCCAAACTTTTCTATGTGTATGTTTTTTGGATTTGTTGTAAAAAATATAGATTTCTAGAGTAAAAATACATATAAAATATCATATAGTGTAACACTGTAGGAGCAACCGTTATCAAAAAAAAATGCAATTAAGAGGAAGTAACATTTTGTGCCACCAAAAACGTTACTTTTTAAAAGGCTATTACTCCTTTAATATTAAATTTAGGTGTTTTGGTGTATAATACTTTTTTGCTCAGTTTTAAATGAAGAATCACCCTGCAGCATTAAAATTTTATTGGTGCTTTTTTTTGTTCCCCATTCAATACGTCATCTTCGAAGGGCCGTAGCTCCCTTAGGGCTCATTTCCGGACCAACCTTTATAGAAACTTTTTTTCATATTTTTGGATGTAGAATCACCTCTTAAATTTCGGTACGCGAGTTCTGGAACAGGCTGTATGTAATACGTTGGTCAAAATGTCCAAATAAAAAAAGAGTAGTCTTTTTGTTTAAAAATAATATTATACAAAATAATATTTATAATATATTATATTTTTTATGAAATTTTTGATTATAAAATTACCACTTCAATAAACCTTCAAGCTTTTAATAAATTTGCACTGACGTTATCATTTTATATTTGTATCTATTTTAAAATCATTGAAATGTGAACTAAAATTATACAATGGAGCTCTCTACAACTAGAATTATGAAACAAAAGAGGTCTACCCTATCTCTATCTCATTTGTGCTACACTTTCCAGCCAACCAAATAAATACTGTATTTGTTTCTCATACAACAAATACAGTATTTATTTGGTTGGCTGGAAAGTGTAGCAGTGAGCGGCACGAACGAACATAGCTAATGTGAATCTGTAAAATAAGATAATTCTACTGAAATTTAGATGGCGCCAGTAATTCCTTTAATAAAAGTAATATATTTTCACTTTTCGCCCGGCCAAGTAAATATTGTATTTGTTCAACAAAGAACAAATACAGAATTTGTTTGGTTGGGTGGAAGTGGGAGTGTATGTATGTCTTCTATCCTTTTTGGGTAGAACTTTTGTCCCTGTCTAATCTAACGGGAGAAATCTCCATTGCAATATTTTATTTTATTATAATCTTTACGGCTTTACCTGCTACACTGTAAAAAATTATATAAAAAATCCAAAAAATAAAATTTTATATTCTTGAATTAAGAAAAAAACGTAAGAAAACCCTAGCGCCGCAGGCAAAGTTTTTACAAATTCGATGGTCTATTTTAATTTTAAACCAGTCCTTTAATTTACAATTAAATATAAAATTTACAAAAATACAAGAAAGTCTCGCGCCACAAGCGAAACTTTTTAAGAATTTTACGCTTAAGTTCTACAAATTTTGCAATTATTTTACGCTGGGTGGAGGGGGGGGGGGGTAAATACCGCTGGGCGAAAACACAATCCTTTAAAGGCCACCCTAAAATTTGATTAATTATTTCTAATTTTACCCTTTTTGCCCAGAATCCTTCAATGTTAATGCTCTTTAAATAGAAAATCATGTAAAGGGTTTTTATTTTTTTAAGGATATAAAAACTTTGATATTGAACAATAATGAAACAAAAAAATGTTTCTGGATAATAAAGGAATATTCTCAATTTTTATGCCCCTCTACATAAAATGAACGGATTTTTTATGGAGTAAAAATGATAAAAATTGACACATGAGGTTAATAAAGGCTATAGGTTTTATTATACAGTGCGGACCAAACGTCACCCACCCCCCTTTTAACTTTTGAACGAGTTGAGATATCGACTTTAAATTTAGAACTCTTAAATAAGACAACTTAAACTATCTTTTAGCATATATTTGATATTTTCATCTCTTAAAATGTGGGCAGGGGGGCATGCGGGACATTTTTTTAAATGGAAAGGGGTGTCGTGTGATACATCATTTTAAAGCTTATAAAATTCTCTATTTAAATTAACATTTTTAAATTTTTTAAAAATGTTTTTAAGGTTTTGATTTTTCAATTTTTTATGCTAAAACATTCAATTTTTTAAGTTTTTTTATAAATTTTTATTTATGTCAACTAAAATTAGTTTAAAAGTATAATTAACATTTTTTATGATGAAATTAGTCATTTTAAAAAAATTATTTGTTTTTTTTAGAGGAATTTTGCCATTAATAAAATGATGTATTACGCGACCCCCCTTTCCATTTAAAAAAATGTGCCCCCATGTCCCCTGCCCCCCTGCCCACATTTTAAGAGCTGAAAGTATTAAATATATGCTAAAAGATAGTTTAAGTTGTCTTATTTAAAAGTTCCAAATTTGAAGTCGACATCTCAACTGGTTCAAAAGTTAAGAAGGGAGGGGTGACTTTTGGACCGCTCTGTAGAAACAAATGCATTTAGAAAATTTTGAGGAAAACGCAATATACTATTTACTGTAAAATTATACCATGGAACGCGAAGGCTTGTATTATTTTATTTTATATAATTTAGCTAAAAAGTCCATTCAGTTTAAAAAATACGGATTTAAACGCTTTAGCCAATTAGTGTAACGTAATTGTAAAATGTATTTTTAAAATTTTATTTAAATTGTGGAATGGCCGTAATTTTTGAATTGTTTTAATACATTTTTACAAACAATAACACAGGCCCACAAAAAAAATTCTGTTGGATTCCAATATGATATTCCTATATATTTTTTCCCGCTGAGACTTTTTTAATTACACAGGCCCACAAAAATTTTTTTTGTTGTGAGTCTTGGATCCCAATATGATATTCCTATGTATTTTTTCCCGCTGAAACCAAATCCGCAACCCGTTTAACCCCTACACGTCAGGATTTTGACATAACCTCAAAAAACACCCGCAAAACTACTGAGGCCGCTAAAATCATATATGCCTTACCACTGTCCCCAAATTGCTAATTCTATAACCCCAGAACCCCATAATCCCCTAACCTCATAATACCATAACAGCCTAACCTCAAAACCATGTAACATCATTAAGTAGAAAAATCTAGTTTGAGAAAACAGAACAAATTCTTCAGTTTTTTTGTGGAACATAGTCATAGGTAAGTAACTCTATAACCCGAAAATCCCCTAACACTATAACCTCAAAATCCCTTCACTTCGTAACCCCATATACTATATCCCCTTAATCCCGTTATCCTATTCTGTGGAGAAGTCCGGTTAAAAAAATAATGAAATAGACCTTGATTCATGACTTTACTCACAAAACTCTTATGATTTCGAGAACCGGATTTTCTCCACAGAATAGGATAATGGGGTTAAGAGGTTATAATATATAGGGTTACGGAGTGAAGGGGTTAGGAGGTGTGATGGGATTTTAGGGTTATACAGTTACTTATTTATAACTATGTTCTACAAGAAAATTTCACGTAATTGTTCTGTTTTCCCGAACCAGATTTTTCTACTTAATGAGGTTACGGAGTTTTGAGGTTATGGAGTATTGATATTCCGAGGTTAGGGGATTATGGGGTTACGAAATTACGAATTTGGAGGAAGGGGGTGAAAGTGGTATGGAGTAGATGATTTTAGCGGTTTAAGTAGAATTTTGAGTGTTTTTTGAGGTTATGTCAAAATCCTGACGTGTAAGGTTTAAACGGGTTACGGATTTGGTTTCAGCGGGAAAAAATACATAGGAATATCATATTGGGATCCAAGACTCACAACAAAAAAAATTTTTGTGGGCCTGTGTAATTAAAACACAGTAAGTGCAATATGGTTGACAGAGTTTGGAGCGTTTTCAACTTATTCTTTTATTCGCGTGGGACACGTGATGGTGTTAGGTAGTTAAACATTTAAGGTGACTAAAAATGGCGTAGGTTTTTCGCGCCAGATGTATCCAGTAATTTATGTAAAAATGTGTTTGTAAAGAAAATATTATCAAATCTACAATCGGTATAACTAGTCATATTGATTTTACAATGGAATGTTAGTATATGTGATGTAATGTAGTGGTTGGATCTGGATTAGGGTTATCCACATGTTTTTGAGGTTATGATAGAAGAAATTTTATTTATTTGAAACAAGGATAACAGAGAAAAAGAAGTAAACAGTTAAGAAGTCTTACAAAAGACCAGGCCAAAAGAAAGTGATGTATTTGTGATGTAATTTAGTGGTTGAATCTGAATTAGGGTTATCCACATGGTTTTGAGGTTATGATAGAAGAAATTTATTTATTTCTACGCACATTTAAACAGAATTGGGAGGTCCCACAAGAAGTCTTACAGAAGACCTGGCCGAAAGAAAGCGATGGTATGGTAGCAACCAGACAAACCATTTGCAGAAATTAACACAAAAGAGTAGCGAGATGGCTAATTGATATAAAGCAAAGGCCAAAAAATAAAGAGAAGAAGAAGAAGAACTTATTCTTTTAATTTATTGGTCTATAACATAATGCGAGCTATAAAAATCAAAAGTTTGTATTTACGTTTATACTTTATAGAAAATATGTGAGTTATATTCTCTACGAGGTTTTAAAGGCCCATGATTTTTTATTTGCGATACAAAGTTTATAGCTAGATTTAATATTTGAATCTTTAGCAAACAGTAGGTTTTCACAGCATGGGGGCCCTGTTTTCATTTTATTTATGAAAACTAGGAACAGTAGAGGTGCAATAACTGAGCCTTGTGGTACTTCACTACCCGCACTTTATTTACCCGACATTCAAAAACTTACCAGATATGATTTATATTTCTTTTCTTCTTATTATTCTTCTTCTTCTTTATCCTCTTCCTCTACTTATTTTTTTTTTTCTTTTATTTACTATGTCAAATTTTGAATAAACAACAAATAACAGTCACTTTCTTTGTCGAACCGTACCAAAATATACAGTATATATAGTGTTTTAATATAGTGTATATTAAAAGATCTTTTTATATAACTGCTTTTATGAAATATGAGTAAACAGAATTAAATATAATATAAGAAATCAACTGTAGTATTTGATTTCTTATATTGTCTATAGACAGGGCACACCCCGGCTGAAATATCCCCCACCCTAAAGTGTCTTCACCTCAATTTTTTTGACGTTTCCTTATTCTATAGTTCTACTAGGATACAAAAAACTTTTATTTGAAATATTTTACCTTCCTTTTTTTTTAATGGTAACGAAATCTATAAAAACAAAAAAAAAAACAAGAAAATAAATATTTTTTACCCTAAACGAAGTTGAATATTTATTGTTAAATTGTTAAATATCAAGTTAAATAATGTGTATAAAAATCAAGCGAACAATAGATTTGAAACTCCCCGCTCCCTCTTAACTTTTAAACGAGTTGAGTTATCGACTTACGCAAATCACCCGGTAAAAAACTAACAGAAGTGTTCTGTCACTATCCACTACTAAAGTTTATTTTTTTAAGGTATAGTTATTTTAAACCTTCCCGCTTGTAAACAATCTCGAAATTACCATAGCAACGTAAGATACGCATGCGTCGTAAGAGAAATGACTAGGCGCAATTTACACAACCATAAAACTTTGACGTGCCATTAACGAGAACAAAACAATGGTTTATTCCTCTAAATTATTGGAATAAAAGCGATTTTATAAACAAATTTTGTTTCTACAGGAAGACAAAAGTGTTTTAGCAACATCTTTATCAATTCTCTTTTTTTACATCAAAACATCATAAAAACAAAGTAGGTAAACAAAAATTATAAATTTTGGTTATGTTGACATTCAAAACAAGCCACATGCTCCAGACTTTGTGAAGTATTTAGCGGAAAATTTAAAATAACTATACCTTAAAAAAATAAACTTTACCCTAAATACCAGCCCGTGTACATTTATTGCAATTTAACACTGGAATTTCTCTTTATTTGACTTATAATATAATCAACCAGAAAAAAGTACAATGTAATACAACACCTTAACTACATATTTGTTACCTTAACTAACGCTAGTTCTATGATATGAGTTATTTTTCGCAGGAATATGAATTTTTCATAAAGAAATTCATAAACGACAATTGGATTTTAAATGTCAATTTAAAAACAATTTTATTAATGTTTTGTCTACTTCACAAAGCATACATTTTAGAATACAGAGTGCACTTTATGTTGATATCATTTTTAAAGTACAACATGACACTTTAAAAAACAAGACACCTTATACGTATAATATAATACAGGGTGGCCCATAAGTCACTTTACCATTTAAAAATTTAACAACTTTTTTGTTTGTCAATTTTTTTATTTATTTCTTTTACAAAGACTACAGGGATACTATGTATGAAAAATCATGTCTTTTAAATTACGTCCATTTTCATTTGCAAGCACGGGCTCTTTTCAGGACACTTTCCATGACGGCTCCTAACATGTCCGGCTTAAGCTGTTGAATAGTCCTGGGCTTGTTGACATACACCCGATGTTTCAGGTAGCCCTAAAGAAAAAAGTCCGATGCTGTCAAATCGGGCGATAGTGAAAGAAAATGAAAATCCTAATTTCGCGAAATTATTAGCTCTTTGAAAATCTGCCTTAAGAGCTGCATTGTGGCTCTGGCTGCATGGGAAGTTGCCCCATCTTGCTGCCACCATGCATATAAGAAATACACTATAAGAGAAAGTCAAATACGTGACCGTGAAAAGTATCCAGGACCCGAACCTGTGTTTTGGCTTCTAGGTACGACTGAGCGATGGCGCCAGCTGTATATGAACTTGATTGTTTAGTGGGAGTGGGGTGAGGGGTAGTATATCTGTCAAAATAATTGAAATTTTACTCGTGAAATTTTACTCGTGATTTGCAATTTATTGTGCTTTTATACCGAACTTTTATTGTGATGTAATACAAAATGTGTATTGTACCGTTTTGCAAGGATCAGTTAAGTAAACGTCACCGTTTTCCTAGTGATGCAAACTTATTTAATGTGTGGGTCAAAAACATTAATAGTGCCAAGTTAAATAAAATGACTAAAGGCAGGGACTGACCCTGTCTTGAAAAGCTTCTTATTATTTTGACTGAGCTATTTAGGGCAGGGACAGCCCCTACACAAAAAAAACTTATCGATTGGACTGAGCTGTTTAGGGCTGGGGCAAATGCCCTAAAAAGCTTCTTACCATTTTTACTGATATGTTTAGGGCAGGGATGGCCCCTATCGAAAAGAGCTTATCAGTTTGACTGAGCTAGCCTTAAACAGCTGTTTAGGGCTGGGATAGCCCCTGGCCAGAGAAGCTTATCGGTTTAACTGATTCATATTGTTTATCTGTTAAATGTAGGAATACTAATTATAAAAACTTTGCAAATGTGCTCTGCCTTTAGGCAGTATATTCTGTATGACACTCAATTATATATGAAGGCAAATGTTTACTCCTCATATATATTTATTTATAATAAAAAGTTAACTGTTAAAAGTACGACATAATTGTTTTAATTTCCTATTTACGTTTAAAATAAAATATATAAAAATCAAAGCCAAGTTTTTTTTTTTTAATTATATAGGTTTATTTAGCAAAAGATAAAATTTCATATTTTTAAAGTTTAACAAATTTTACATTTAATTAAAATTTCGATTCATATATTGTTATTTTTAATTAATGTGCGGGTTAGATAACCCACTTGTTAGACTTTAAAAATTTGTTTTATCTTTTGGTGAATAAACTTAAAGTTTTAAATAAAAATACAGAGCTTTTCCCAATTTTTACAAAATTGATTTGGGAAAGCAATAGTAATCTTTATTACCGACTTCCGTAGGTTATCTGTATTATCGGCTGTCGTTGACCGTGAATTTAGTGAATTTTAAAAAACAACGGCTAATGGCGGTACAATAGTATTCTATCTCTATCATTTGACTTTCTCTTATAGTGTATTTCTTATATGCCACCATGTCTCTGGCATGTCTTCCACTGCAGGGCGCACAAAATTTAAACTTGCGCGATATCGGTCGCCGTTCACCATAACTGTATTGACATTGACTTTAAGGGGTTGCAATTCACGTTGATGCATGACCCTAGCTGGGGTCATACATTTTCTATGACGGCTTTTAACATGTATGGCTTTTTCCGCTTTAAGCGGAAATGTCATTTAAAAGACATGATTTTTCATACGAGTTTAAAAAATTTTCATTTCCTGTACTATATATTGTAAAAGAAATAAACAAAAAAAATTGACAAACAAAAAAGTTATTTAATTTTTAAATCGTAAAGTGACTTATGGGCAACTCTGTACATTATAGTAGACATATTAGAATAGTATATTCTATAACTAGTATGGAATAGACAATATTCCGCGCGAGCGAAAAGTTTGTCATACGAGCCGGCAGGCGAGTATGACGGTCCCGCGAGCGCGGAATGACTATTCCATACGTGTTGTAGACTATACTTTTTCTTCGACTGCAAATATAAAACACTGTAATGCTATAAACTGCGGACAAGGTTAAAAACAACGTTTTTTGTGACTCGACATTGTAAATGCAACAAAACACATATTTTTAAATAAAGCAATTAATGTTATTTAATAATTTTATCAAATCAGTACTTAAAAAATATTTATAAATTATAATGCAAAAATTGAAGGTAATGTCAGATTGTTGTGACAGATATCAGGTTTAAATATTTAACAATAGATGGAGCAGTTTTAACTTTTTGAACTAAATTGGTAAAAAACTGGTCAAATATTAAGAAAAACTAATAAACTTTATGTAATTTTAACGGAAAACTTTAAATTGCATTAAATTATTCAATATTTCATGTTAAAATATATATATTTTTGCTAATTTTGCTACAGTTTTCTTTACTTTTATAAACAAGAGATGGCACTACATGTGCTCATTCTAACACTTGATACGGAATATTCATACCGTATCTAGAGCTAGAATGGATTCATTCTGTGTTTGAAAAGTGTGTGTATTTGCTTACATTCTAAAGCAGTCGTAGAAAAAATATATTTCATCTTGATAAATGTTAACTTTAGCATGTGCTTCACTGAAAAAGCTCACTCAAGAAAAGGGCCTTGGCGAATTCAATTTACATTTTATATAAAATTCTTTATTATTTTACAACACATACTGGGTGGGTTTTATTTATTTATGTTCACCCCTAAAATTAAGAATAATTTTCATTTGATTTAGGGATTTTTGTTTCGGGTTGGCATTACAGTTTTCGCCATGTTTAAAATTCTAAGAACAAATGACATTTTGATATATTTTATAGTCAGGTCTTCTCTTTTTTACTGCAAGTAACAAGTCTCAATTTAAACAAGGTAAAAATAAACTAAACCCAAAATTTTGTAGAAAAATAAACTTAAAAGCGACGTCGACGTTTTCCGTGTAAATGCCCATAATATGGGCCTATAAGAACATGCAAAATGCATGTGATTATGAGCTAATAAGAGTAGCAAAATAGAAAAAAGTACTTTATACAATTTTTTCTATTTTGCTCTAACTTTTAACCCCTTCCACTCCAGCCTGTTTTTCAAGGTACAGGTCCCTATACCAGATTAAAATGTATATGGATAATCTCGTAAAAAAATATATAACTATGGATATTGTGGTATATTTTGCTATACCTACAAATATTCATACGTGGATACAATGGAGCGGAAGGGGCAAAAAACTTACATTTAACCCCTAACTGCTGTTGTGATATTTTTGGTACATACATTACGTTGTGGGGTTTCAGCGGACCCCATTTTATTTTCACATATAAGTTGGACGGAAAGATAATTAAAGTAATATTAATGTAAAAAATGATTTATTTGTAGTATCTTAAGCTTAAAAACCACCAAAGATGAAAACAAAATAAATTTTAACAAAAAAAAAATAAACAACATTCAAAGAGTTAACTAAAAACCCGAACTATTTACTATGCTTTGGTATTTTAGTCAAATATAAAAACTGAGTAAAGAAACTTAAGTTTTTTATCACTTTTCTTAAGAGGAAGTATAAAACAAAAATAAAAATAAGATAAACATAAAAGTTTAAAAACACTCTGGATTTTCACAAAAGGTGAATTTAAAGAAATTTCAGTCATTTAAACACTCTTGATAGACATTGCGACGGCACTTTCATTTGCAAGTCTTTGCTCTAAGTATGGTCTTGTCAGTTGTTGAGCAAGTCACAAAGTCAAAGCGTAATATTTGAGAATTATCAGAAAAAGATTAGTGCAAAATATATTACGATATATTTAAAATTAAAAAAAATGCCAGGGGCCATCTACGCGTTGTCTGCTTGATGAAAAGGTTACACATTTTTTATCTAAGCTGTACACCCCCTTTTATACAATTTAAAAACATAATTATTTCTGGATTATTTTGAAGTCTCATCCATGTCTTTAGTATCATGTTCAGTTTGTAATTCACTATTATCCAGGTCAGGATCTTTAGATTCGCTTTTTTTTTCTTCGTCTATTTCTCGAAACCCCTGTTCAACTGTGGTCTCAAAATCTGAATCTCTAGCTCTAACTCTCTTTTCAGACGCTGAAGCCATTTTTAAAACGCCTAAAATGACCAATATTTTAAAATGTAAAAAAATATATATGTTCAATAAACTTACGTTAATTACGTTGTGGGGTATGAACAGACCCCAAGTGTTGTTTTCTGACGTAACTAACAGAGCGACTGCGATAGAAGCATCACTCAATGTTACTCTCACACTAACATGAAGGTACCGGGAGACTCAACTCAGATCGGTCAATTACCTACCTGTGGTGGGAAAAATTAACTTCGCTGGGGTCCGCTCAGACCCCACAACAGCAGTTAAGGGTTAAATTGACGACTGATTTATTTTATTTTATTTATTTATTAACGGGAAAACCCCAATACATAAGAAGTACAAAATATAGTATAATTTAGGGATTTTTGTTTTGGGTTGGTATTACAGTTTACACCATTTGTAAAATTCTAAGGACAAATGATATTTTGATATATTTTTTTGGCATCTCTTCTCTTTTTTACTGCAATTAACCAGCCCACAATTTTAACAAAAAATTAATCTTTAAATCGACATTGACATTTGCACGCAAAACGTCAAACGATAGGCTTTTGTCTGTTGCCAACCCAAAAGAAAAAAAAATGTACAGACCTCTTATGGGCCTATAAGAACAGCAAAATGCGTGTGGTTAAGATCTTAAAAGACATATACGGCCATTCTCCCGGTAAATTTCATGTCTCTACGGGCCTGGGTGCAGACACTGACTGAAAATGTTTAAAGTTTGAGGTAAATTAAAAAAAAATGTTTTATGTTATTTAAAGTTTTGTCTAAATTCATAAAACAAACATAAAATTTATTATCCTGACTAGGATAGTTGTTAAGTTAATTAACTTTAAGTTCATACAAAACTTTGAAGTAAATGTATAACTTGTTTTATTATGTAACCATACTTTGAATTTTCGTAGAGTCGGTGTGGCTTTGTATTTTACCGGGAAAATTTCTCCAAAACTCCAAAACTAAGCATTTTGATGCACTTATTTATAGGAACAAAGCGTACCAAAAGTCCGCCCACCCCATTTTAACTTTTGAACGGCTTAAGATATCAACCTGAAATTTAGAACACATAAATAACATAACACAAATAATTTGGTATATATTTGATATGCTTAGGGGGCACAATGGAGACAGAGGTGCAAGGGGATAAATTTTTGGGGATTTAAAATAGGATGAAACATGGGAATTTTCGTCAAAATTTCTTTAAAAAAATCAATTTTTTTAAATGGTTTACTTTATGATGCAAATACATCAGTTATACTTATACTAATTTTGAATGATATAAATAAAATCTTAAAAAATCGCATTTTTTAGCAAAAAAATTAAAAATAAAAACCTTAAAAAAAATAAAAATTAAAAACTACATGGTCTAATAGAAAATTTTATAAGCTTTAAAATGATGTATCAGACGACCCCCCTTTCTATTTAAAATTTTTCCCCCTTGCCCCCCTTTCTCCATTGTGTCCCCTAAGCATGTCAAATATATACCAAAATATTATTTGGGTTATGGTATTAATGTATTTCAAATTTCAAGTTGAAATCTTAAGCCGTTCAAAAGTTAAGGGGGGGCGGACTTTTGACTCGCTCTATATAAACTTTTTTACTCAAAACAAATCGTGGAAGTAAGGACCTTTTTTAGTCATCAAAATTCCCACTAGGGGTAAAGCTCTTTCGAGGCGAGGGCCTTTTTTTTACTCGTCAAGTTTTTTTTTACTCATCAAAGTATCTCCAGGGCAAAAAATTCTACCCCTCCCCCCAAAACAAAACTCCCTTGCGTCTCTCCTGGGTATAACCGACCATTTTCTATAGCACCACATTTTAAAACAATTCACTTGTTCCCTTTCTGGTATGCATATTCCAGACAGTAACTATTATTATTATTACTTTCTCCAAGGAAAGCAAAAAAAATTGATAATTTTTTGTCGCTCTTTTTTACGTCTCTGTAACCACGATAACTCGAGAACGCTAAATACTTTAAATTTGGACCAAAAGTTGATTATCCAAAGTTCTAGGCTGGGATTTTTTGTTACTAATTAAATTTGATTTTTGTGGATATGCTACCATATAAGACTGTAAAATTCTACAATCTTTTACATTTCACGAGGAAATATTGATGTTTTTTATAAAATGTAAGGTAACTAAATCACAAATTAAGTAATTTTTATAAAATCTAGACATTATTAAACATATTAAGTTATATTGACCTGGGTCAAAATAGTAAGGTTATAACTATAGTTTTTATTTTTGACATGAAAAACAAATATTTGGATTGAAAAACATAAAAGAATCAAAAAAGTTTGTAATGAAGGGTGGAAAATGGCATATAAAACAAGGTGAGTAAAATTCGTAGAATTTACAACGTAAATATCTAAACAAAATTAGGCAAACTACATACATAAATATCAAACTAGGGTAATATGAAAATATCAAACAAGTGTGATATAAGGAGTTTTCTAAAGAACAAAAGAGTGTGGTAAATGTCATTTTCATAGCGGATCGTAGAAAAATACCTAATAGGTATGAATATATATTTTTTTAATCTGTTCTTGATTCAACTGGATTTGATTTATTTGTTTTGTTGATGATTGATTGGCACTGTAGTGTACTAGAAACATAAATATCCTAAATATTAATAGAGTGGCAAGCCATGATTTACGACGAGGAACGTTACGGACATAAATTTCTATTCAAAATTTGTTTACGCAAAAATTCAAAAGTCTTGGTTTGACCTATATTTGACCTATATTAAAAGTATACGAGATACAAGATATATAAAAAAGTCTCTTTTTCTTGTTATAGAATAGTTTTTATTATATATTATTTATAATACAAGGGCTAAAAGTTAAATTTTCGATTGAGTAGGTTTTTAGAAGCCGAGGGCCTTCTGCCCGAGTATAATAAACCTACGAAATACATTATTTTTTATTCGATTGTTACCAATTATAATAAATTATTAAAATATATTTAATTTTAAATTGAAAAAAAAACATGAAAAGCTGCTATCCAATTAACTCGCTAAAAAAAATCGTTTCTTTTGCGAGCTGTTTCATTTTCAAGTTAGCTTTTTGTTTTGATTAATTTGTGTTAAAATGTGTTTGTTATGAAAAAATTATACTTCTGGAACCGTTCTATAAATATCATAAATATTAAAATTTATTTTACAATTGAAATTTGGTGTTTGTGATTTATTTTAGTGGATGTATCCAGATTAACCGGTTAACCATGTGTTTTGAGGTTATATTATAGAAGAAATTTCTATTTATATGAAATGATTATTATATTTGTATCTGGTCAAAAAGAACATATAGTTAAACAAAAAAAAAAGTTCAAGACCAAGCGTGACCAGAAAGAAGGTCACATTTCTTTAAAAATATTACAATAAAGACAAAGCAAAAGAGCAAGTTTTAGTTAGCTGCCCAAAAAAACTTTTTGACCTGAAAAACATAAACAAAAACTGATGGTTTAAAAATCAATCGAATAATAGTTATTTATATACCAAGGGACTAAACTGGCTGTTTTAGTCCCGCTGCATTAGCGAGCGTAGCGAGCGAGGGAAACAGAAATGCAAGGGACTAAAACAGCCACGTTTAGTCCTGAGGTATACACACTATTTTTTGCAGGACCAAACATAATTTAGGTAGGTAGATAAAATTAAAATTAAAAACCACGCGTCTAAAATCGGTTGTTTTATTTTCGTAATTTAATCAAGATGCCTGTAAATTGCGAAATGTCAGTTTCCCGGCTATCGCGATTTCAATTGTTTTTTAACATGGTTGACACAAACGTTAAAAAAATGGACGAAGATGATAAATTTTAAGTTATGTATAAATTATTATAACAATGTTATTTTTAAAGGTTTTCTTTGTTAAAATCAAATAAATTGGTTTGAATCACTAATTTATTACAAAACATCACCAAACCTAATTTTTGAACCAGCAAGTACATAGTAAGTATAATATTTTAATATTATCAAGGTTTCCGTGATTTTTATTCCCTTGGGAGAAAAACGGCAAGTTTAGTCCCGAAAATGAAAGCGTAAAATTAGGTTTTAGTCTTGGTCGTGCAAAAAAATATTTTTTTTTATTATGTCTATCCTTTATTGAATTTAGGAAATGTGCATATACAGGGTGGTCCATTTATCATGATAATCTTTAACATTTTAATAACTGCTAGATTTTGGGAGGTATAATGTAGGCAGGGTGCAAGGGGGACCAGTTTTTCAAATAAAAATGGTGGTTGTGTAATATTTAAAGCCTATTAAATTCCCTTTTTGGCGATGTAAATTTAAATAAAAAAAAATGAAGGTGATGAATTTTCTATTTTTTTTTTAGTGTTAAAAATACAACTTTATTAGATATTTTGCCACGTTTTGCCCAATTTTTTTCATGAAGTAATTGTAGTCGGGTAACTATAATTAGCTAATTTTAGATTTTTTCTTTCGATTATTAATTTTTAATATAAACTTTGGAGATGAAATATTGATTGAGAAAATGGCATATGGTTTAATTAAAATGCTACATTTTTAAATACAAATTTAAAAAATATTTATATATTAATTTATTTTTAAACTAAAAATTTAATTTGCGTAATCCTAGTATTAGGTAATGTTACAGCAATTTAATCACATATGCCGGCTGGATCTCACCGAAATGAAAAAAAATCTAAATATATACTTCCTATTAAGTTTTTTTTTAACAGGAACCTTTTTTATTTACAAAAATGGTAGGGGCACACTTATCACTGAAAATTACACGTGCTTAAATAGGGCACATGGATCAAAATAGGTACACTGTAAAAACTGCATGTAAAATAATGTAAAAATACATGAATTTACATAGTACGGAATAGTAAATTTACTTTATTATTCCATCAATCTATTTTCTAATCATCGTACAGAGTGATATTGGTAGACTGACAGTTTCGGGCTGCTGGCCCTCTTCAGTACCAAGAGTCAACTCTGCACGCTGATTAAGAAAACGTTTTTAGACTTTACTCGCAAAAGGAATATAGCCATTAGATTGATGTAGACTTGTGCGCCATCTATTTTTAGATGTAGACAACTACTCATACCTCTCCTAATCTGGACTTTGAATGGTAGCAAGTTGAAGACTTGTGTGTCTCAAGCACATAGTACCACTAACGGGTGGTTAGACGTAAAATTAGTAAGGACAGAAATTTTTAATTTTAAACAAAATTATAAAAATATTAATTTATTATTCCATCAATCTACATCTAAAAATAGATGGCGCACAAGTCTACATCAATCTAATGGCTATATTCCTTTTGCGAGTAAAGTCTAAAAACGTTTTCTTAATCAGCATGCAGAGTTGACTCTTGGTACTGAAGAGGGCCAGCAGCCCGAAACTGTCAGTCTACCAATATCACTCTGTACGATGATTAGAAAATAGATTGATGGAATAATAAATTAATATTTTTATAATTTTGTTTAAAATTAAAAATTTCTGTCCTTACTAATTTTACGTCTAACCACCCGTTAGTGGTACTATGTGCTTGAGACACACAAGTCTTCAACTTGCTACCATTCAAAGTCTCCAGATTAGGAGAGGTATGAGTAGTTGTCTACATCTAAAAATAGATGGCGCACAAGTCTACATCAATCTAATGGCTATATTCCTTTTGCGAGTAAAGTCTAAAAACGTTTTCTTAATCAGCGTGCAGAGTTGACTCTTGGTACATAAGAGGGCCAGCAGCCCGAAACTGTCAGTCTACCAATATCACTCTGTACGATGATTAGAAAATAGATTGATGGAATAATAAATTAATATTTTTATAATTTGGTTTAAAATTAAAAATTTCTGTCCTTAGTAAATTTACTATTCTGGACTATGCTTAATTCATGAATTTATGTAAAATAATGTAAAAGAATGTAAAAGAATATATTTACATTGATTTACATATTTTTACATAATTTTACAATGTCGGGCTATGTTATTTTAAGACGCGCGTGCGCTTTGGACAATAAACAAGAAGTCGGACCGTTTAATATTGTTATTGTTAGAGATATAGCGACGTATGGTGCTAGGTTAAAGTATAAAAAAAGGTAAAACAAGGTAAACATTATTTATGTACGATATTTAAATGCTTTATTTTAACATGCATTATAAATTACGATCTTTATCAACAAATAGATCTTTAAAGAAAGATCTAAGCAGTTTATACTCGTATTAAGGGTGCAAATCGTTTGGTTTATTAAACCAAATGAATGTACAAACTGTTTGAAACGTTCCTAATTCCTAAAAAAAGCATAAACTAAATCATATAAAATATTTAGCTAATTTCGCCGAGGGCCAGGGCCTCCCTATAAGTTGTGCCATGTCCTTTATTCATTTTTATTAACATTTACAAATAAAAATTTAACGCCTTGTAACCTAATTTCTCTTACACCCGGTATATTAGCAGATAGAGAACATAAACTCTCTAGTTACATATTGTGCAAGTTGTGCAGATATATCGTCAGTGTGTTCCGTGTGGTTCTGCGGTTTTTTTAAACAATGTTTTGTAATTTTTTTTCGAAATAGGTATTATTATCAGAACTTTATGTTTAAAATATTTGTGATGCGATATTGTTGGTTATTTTTGACTAGCGACGTAAGTGCATTTTATACATACAGAGCGGTCCAAAAGTCTTGGATACAAATGTGTTTCATGAAAAAATAAGAAACTTTAAAAATGTCTGTCTGTCCGTCCGATGTCACGATTTTTGTTAACACGATTTTTAGGAAAAATCAAGTTCTACAAGAGGAAGAAGATCCTTATTGTTTTTGAAAAGAATACCCTCAAAAACAAAAAAGTTATTTGGGGTTAAAAAATTGAAAAAAAAAACTATCATTTTTTTGTTTTCCGTAAAAAAAATTTTAAAAAAATTGTTGAAATTCAAAAAAAAACTAGAAAAAAAATTGTTTTTGACATATGTTGTGGACGGACCGACCGGCATCGAAAAATCTATTTTTTTTACGAATGTATAGAACATAAAACCTGTAAATACATGAAACCCTAAAATTTTTTTCGCCATAAAAATACTTTTTCTACGACTGCTTTAGAATGTAAGCAAATACACACACCTTTCAAACACAGAATGAATCCATTCTAGCTCTAGATACAGTATGAATATTCTGTATCAAGTGTTAGAATGTGCACATGTAGTGCCATCTCTTGTTTATAAAAGTAAAGAAAACTGTAGCAAAATTAGCAAAAATATATATATTTTACAATAAAATATTGAATAATTTAATGCAATTTAAAGTTTTGCGTTAAAATTACATAAAGTTTATTAGTTTTTCTTAATATTTGACCAGTTTTTTATCAATTTAGTTCAAAAAATTAAAACTACTCCATCTATTGTTTTATTTAAACCTGATATCTGTCAGAACAATCTGACATAACCTTCAGTTTTTGCATTATAATTTGTAAATATGTGCTAAAATTAAATAAAAATATTTTTTAAGTACTGATTGAATAAAATTATTAAATAACATTAACTGCTTTATTTAAAAATATGTGTTTTGTTGCATTTACAATGTCGAGTCACAAAAACCATTGTTTTTAACCTTGTCCGTAGTTTAAAGCCATACAGTGTTTCATATTTGCAGTCGAAGAAAAACTATAGTCTACAACACGTATGGAATAGTCATTCCGCTCTCGCGGGACCGTCAACCTCGCCTTCCGGCTCGTATGACAAACCTTCCGCTCGCGCGGAATACTGTCTATTCCATACTAGTTATAGAATATACTATTCTTTTATTCAAAGTAGTTTAAAAGTACATAGTCCGTAAATGGTAATATGTTGCCATAGACCGGAATGGTAAAAATTACATAGACCTTAATGGTAATATTTTGCATAGACCGGAACAGCAAAAATTACATAGTCCATAATGGTAATATTTTGCATGGACCGGAACGGTAAAAATTACATAGTCCAGAGGTAATATTTTGCATAGACCGGAACGCTAAAAATTACATACTCCAGAATGGTTTGGACTTTTTGACATAGAGACTTGAAATTAAAAAAAAAATATATATTTACTACTTAGAAAATGTTTGTTCCAAATTACAAGTCTCTGTGTCAAAGCTTTTTTGAAATATCGTAGCGTAAAGTTCATTTGGTTTTATAAACCAAACGATTTGCACCCTTAATAGGAGTATAAACTGCTTACATCTTTCTTTAAAGATCCATTGGTTGATAAAGATCGTAATTTATAATGAATGTAAATTTTAGGCCACAAATAAAGCATTTAAATATCGTACATAAATAATATTTACCTTTTTTTACAATTTTAACACTTTAACCTAGCAGCATGCGTCGCTATCTCTCTAACAATAACAATATTGAACGGTCCGTCTCATGATGCGACGCCTTCTTGGTTATTGTCCAAAGCGCACGCGCGTCTTGAAATAACATAGCCCGACATTGTAAAATCATGTAAAAATATGTAAATCAATGTAAATATATTTTTTTACATTATTTTACACTGTTTTACATTATTTTACATTCTTTTACATAAATTCATGAATTATGCATAGTTCAGAATAGTAAATTTATTATTCCGTACTATGTAAATTCATGTATTTTTACATTATTTTACATGCAGTTTTTACAGTGTATGTTTGAAGTGCAAAATTTGGACCATTAAAAGAACCTACAGGTGCGTAATAATCACTTTCGCGCTCAAAGAGCTTAAACTATGCAAAAACTTTGAGAAATTTCAAAAATTATTTTAATTATAAATGGTTAAATTAATTAAAATTAAAGAATCTGTTTTAAAAAAGTTGGTGAAATATGAGATAAATATTTGATAATAATTCTTTTAAATATTTATACAAAAAATAAAATAGAGGTATAGAGTAGATATAAAACATATTTTGAAAATGTTAAATAAATAAAAACGTACACTGTAAAAAATGATTCGTGCAATTTAATTACCGGCTATTGGTGCCAAAATTTTTAACACGTATGAAAAGTATACCCGCTAGTTGGGTCAAGTGCGCCACGTGTATGATTTTAGATACACGTACAATAACATCGTTACTGTGCGTGTATGCTTCAGAAGAACCCTTGGCATGGATTTGGACTTTTCTTAAGGCGCCTTTTGTACACAAGTTTGGTGCTATGCAATTTTGTTGCAAGAATGATTCAGTCCCTGCGCATGCCTTCAGGCAAATTTGATGCTATTCTCGAGCCATCAAATTATTCTATTTTTCGACGATTTTCACGCAAAATTTATAGTTATTTTCGTGGTACCAACCTGGAAAAAAGTTACTAAATCGATTTCAACTGGACATGTTAATAATAATTATTATAATTATTATTAATAGTAGGCCGGTCTGTCTAACTAAAAAGCTTCCTTAAAAAAGCAAATGCTAGGTTATGTTTATGTCAAAAAATACAGGGACACGTAAAAATTATCTGGTTGGCAGCATTGTTTAACTTGCAATATATAGCGTCAAACTTGCGTATAACTTGCTCCGTGAAAGGCAAATGAATATGTAATTGTCCTCATGCTATATCTGGCAGCAAACTTGCATAGCACCCAACTTGCGTATAAATTTCTCCGTGAAAAGGCGACTTTATGGCGGGATGATTGGCCTAGCGTGAAATTACTTGGCCATGTATAAAATTGTCAGAATGTCCAGGGGAGAAGGATTTCAAAAGAAAACACATATTTAAAAATTATTGAAAAAAGTGTCGTGGCCTGTTGGACCCTTCTCCGGAAATGTCCGTGCAGTTAAATTCAAAAATTAAATTTTTGGTCAAATTATAAGGTCGATTCAGGCATAATTATCACTAAGTACCCTAAACTGGATTAATAAATTAAGAAAATTAAGAAACATAACCTCAAATTCTATAATAAATTTTCCGTGGTATGCAATAATTAAGATAAAAGATAAAATATAGCATAAAATAATGATATAATCTTAAAATATACCATAGAAAAAGAAGAATTTCTGCAATACACAAACTTTAGTGCAAAATTTTATAAACAATCGTTATCAAAGTTTTTGAATTTTTTTTTTCTTTTTTTTTCTTTTTGTTTTTTGGTAAATCATTGACTCCCTGTATAACTTTGTTTTAAATAGTGCGTCTATGTAAAAAATAGCTTTGCAAAATGCACTTTTTGCACTGGTTTCTTGTTTAAATTAAAATATTCCCATTGCACGTCACAATGTTATGTACTTTAAAATAATATGGCAATTACAGGGCGTCCCACAATTTTTTGCCCAAGGATTTTCTCTTATATAGTTTAAAAAACTTAAAATACTGAAAAAAGTCGTTTTTATTTTAGTTGCAAATAAGGATTTTTTAACCCTCTTTTCATGCCATACTAAAACCCAACTGGTGAACATTTAGGGGTGGTTTATTAAAAAAATTATTAAGGGTATTTTAAATGATGGGATAAATTTTTTATGGGAGGCATAGCGTAGTGGCTAGCGCGTATGCATAGCAAGTCTACTATCGTGAGTTCGATTCTCACTGGCGCCGATTTGCCTTTTTCAGTTAATTAATAATTGAAATTTGGTGAAGGCGATAAGTGAAACGGACACTCCCTAGAAACTGGTTCGAAAGTCAGTATAAGCCGGTGGTTCCCTCTACTACTAGCCCACACAAGTCCTGGACTTAGGGGATGCTTAATTAAGTAGAATAGTACGAGGTTAAACAAACAAACAAACAAACTTTACGTAGCGACGTACGATGCGTTTTTAACAAAATTTCAACCCCATTGCTTAACAAATAGGGGTAGTTTAATAACAAGATAATTAATAATAATAATATTTATAATACTGATTATAATCAGTATTATAATTATTAATATATTATTAATATTTATTAATATATTAAAAAAATGATCAAACAAAAATTGGTGGAAATTACCTTCTTAACAAAATTGGTTATATGCATTTTAATCGTAAGATGCATATTAAGCAACTCACCCCTAAAATTCAAGATAGCGGACACCCCTTACGCGTTTACGCAAATCACCCGGTGAAAAACAGGTGTGTTCTGTTACCATCCACTACTACCCTTAAAATATCAGCCTGTGTACATTTATTGAAATTTATATTTATTATTTGACTGGACATATATTAATATAGTCAAGAAGTAATATAAGCTATAGTGAACTTTAACAAAATTATCCTATAGTATCCGTTTCGCAGCGTTCCACAAAAAAACATTGTGGGACATCCTGTATAATGCAGTGCAAAAAAATGTTTACTATAACTTATGCGTAAAATATGCAGCCAATTGTGTTTATTTTATTATAAAAATTAAACAAAATTTGAATAATTTTAGTATTAACATTATGTATACCTACTTCCTTCATAGAACGTGTTTAAATGAAATGTTGTTAAAAGAACTAAAATAATATTATAATAGTATAAATTTAACTCTTGATAAATTTTTTGTACTTTTCGTATACCTTCCAACTAATGGTTTTAAGTAAGTGCATTAGATCATATATACATAGATATGGCATTAATGTTGATTTGTTTTGTGTAGAACTTATTCAAAGCCAATTGTAAACAAACCACTATAGCGGAGAGGTTGCGAGGAGGTGAAGTATAACATATTTGTTAACAAACCACTATACACGGAAAAAAAAATTATAGCTAGGAGCGCTATAACACACATACCAAGCAAATTATAATCGCTTATTATATAAATACAAGGCTTTCTCTTACAATTATGGCAGTCAGTGTAAAAATTTATATGAAATACTTTAATTGTTTAGTGAATAATAAAATATAACAAATAGTATGGCATTTATAGCTTAAATAGATTTAATTATTGTCCTTGCTAATAATTTTTATAATATAATAAAATTTCTGTAAATTTATAATAGTGCCTGTAATAAATATAATCGTGTCTGTAATATATATAATCGTTTCCAATTTATTTTTAACATTATTAGTTATTGTGTCCCTTATAATCTATAGCTTAAATCACTATAATTTGCCACTGTTACCTAATATCTTATAATGTAGCGCAGAGCCCACTAATTTCTTTCCGTGTAGCGGTGGCCAGAAGCGGGAAGGTAAAATCTACCTGGATATAGCAATAAAAACATTTCGGTTTGACGTGGACTCAAGGCGCATCTATGTATATATGATCTAATGTAAGTTCTCTATATAGTACAGTCGAACGGTAGTTTGACCTTGCAATGAAATACACATTCTCTGTGTTCTTGGGGTTCAAAAGGGGTTCTTATGGAAAGCTTAAATCCAAATTTTCACCCCTTTTGCATAGTTATATAATATAATTATGTGCTCGGTTATGTGCAAAAACGCATTTTTTTTGCTTTTGGTTCATATCTCGGCTTCTATTCGTCGCTCAACAAAAAATGAACATGCTGTTTGTTTCTTATTGATTTCTCTACAATTTATGTGAATAACTTTTTTGTTTAAATAAATTATAGAGAATTCAATAACGAACAAAAATCATGTTCGATTTTTGCTGAGCGACGAATAGAAGCCGAGATATAAACCAAAAGCAAAAAAATGCGTTTTTGCACATTCAAAAAAAAAATCGCACAGGGGTGAAAATTTGGATTTAAGCTTTTTATGCAAACCCCTTTCGAATAAAAAAAAAACGGAGAATGTGCCTTTCATTGCAAGGTGAGGCCCTTTCACACGACCCTTCAACTGGGTTAATACACAATAAAGAATCAATGTCAATTATATAAACTTGCCTAGGGATGTCTCACAGCGTGATACTAAGGTTAACCAACAGTGTAGACTGTCAAAAGTCTTAAAAATCAAGACTCATGAAACCCAATGCGGGAAGTTGTCTTACTTGCAAGGGTACCTAATGTTTTAGGATTATACTATTATTTTTTCTATTTTTTTATACTAAAAACTAAAAAAAAAATGTTGTTAGGTATAACATTGAGTAAAATATAAAACAAACACGTTGCTAAATCTTATATAATCAAAATATGTCAAGAAAAAATATTAATTTCACTAAAAAGAACTACTTATTATTAGTATTATAAAATATGTTTAAAGTGGCTAAATAATTACGCTAATTAAAGCTCCGGAGCTTTAATTAAAGAAAACTTATTTCAGTAAAAAATACTAAAACCTTTTAGTTTGCTTTCAACACTTTTTAATAGAAACTAATTTTCTAGAATAAATAATGACTTTTCCTACGATCCTCTATGACATTTAGCACACTCTTTTGTTCTTTAGAAAACGCCTCATATCGCACTAGTTTGATATTTTTATATCACACTCATGTGATATTTATGTATGGAGATGTAGATTCTACGAATTTTATTCATCTTGTTTAATGTTTTTCACCTTTCACCACAGCCTTTTTGATATATTTTATGTTTTTTAATCCAAATATTTCTGTTTTTCATGTCAAAAATAGAAACTGTAGTTATAACGTTACTATTTTGACCATTACTGTCTAGATCTTTATTATTTTTTTATTTAGTTACCTTACATTACATAAAATACATCAAAATACACAGTATTTTTCTTATGAAATGTAAAACACTACAATTTTACATTTCTTTTATTGAGTTTTAATTTTTTAATTTTGGCAAAGGCGCAACATAATTTTTTGGCGTTAGGCGCAAGAATTCAAGTCTGATTACATACCTACTTTTTTTAATAAACATTTCTTTGTGTTTTTATGTAATGCATATTGTAACCCGATATTTCTTTGTGATAACTTTTCATTTATTCCATATAATAAAATACAAAGGACCCCGCACCAAATACCTAGGAAATTTGTTGTCGACAGAATTTTTCCAAAATCTAGGAATATAATCTTTAGGTAATTCTGAATAAAAGTTGTCATGTACATAAAATCACTAAGTGCCTTTATTTAAAAAATACAGCAGGTGGTAGCTCCGAAAATCGAAATTTTAAAATCGCGATTTTACGTATTTTTTACCGAAATGAACTTATGTATTGGTTTATATGAAGTAGATAGTATATATATGTAAAATGCTGTGTACTTATGTATACTTATGTATTGATTCTTATGTATAATTACACCGGCACTTAGTACTACTAAGAGTGTCTTGAAATCTTCGCCAAATAAGTCAAAATCTTTAACCACCTTTTTTTATCTTTCTCGACGTTTTAGACCGTCCTAAGCCAAAACCAGTAAAAAAAAAATTTTCGTCTGTCTGTCTCTGTCTGTCTGTAAACTCAATAACTCCATTTCTAAAAAAGATATCGACAAGCGGTTTTTTGCATATCGTTTCTTATCAAATTTCGAAGATCTGATTAGATTTTGGGGGTAAACAATTGGGGGTAAAGGGGTAAGAATGGGTTAAAACTCCTATTTTTAGCGTTTTTTTTGGTTATAATTAAGTTAATTATTATGGTATGTTATTAATTAAGCATGTACATAAAAGATATTTAAAAAGTGCTCAAAAAATGTTAGAAACAATTTTTTTTCTAAAACACATTGTTTTCGAGATATTGGAGTTTAAAATTTCAATTTTCGGAGCTACCACCGGCTGTATTTTTTAAATAAAGGCACTTAGCGATTTTATGTACATGACAACTTTTATTTAGAATGACCTAAAGATTCTGTTCCTAGATTTTGAAAAGATTCTGTCGACAACAAATTTCCTAGGTATTTGGTGCGGGGTCCTTTTATGTCAATTTACTTCTGGCAGCTAAGACAGAGTACGTGATCTTTTCTTGTCAGCTATTGAAGTGTAACATACGTTGCCTGAAAAATTGCTACATAACTAGCTGCTGTATCATTTTTACACGCCTACACTAAATCAATAAGATTGCATATAATAGATAAATATATTATAGTAATTTTAACAAAGAATTTTCAGTAGTAATATGATAAGTGCATGTTAAATTATCGATATTTTTTTTACTGTATTAAAAAAATAATTTCCTGAGGCAAATTTTTTTTTATATACAGTAAAAAAATTATCTATAATTCAACATGCACGAATGGTATTTTGAAAGACTATTTCACAAACAAAATAAGGAAGTATGTAATTTTGCCATCTTAATGTTGTCTCATATTTAAATTAAAAATTTAAGAACTAAACAACAATATTACTTTACAACTATAATTAAAAATTTAAATCTCAAATTTGCCGCGATTTTTAAAACCTCGATGTTCACTTGTTCGCGAATGTTGCCAAGTCTAAACTTAGCTTGAGGAATATTTTATGCTTGAGATTATTCCAATAAAATAGTTGTTATATATATTTTAGCATTTAAATAAAGATCATTGCTGTTATTGTTTAAAAAATTTAGTTTTCAACTAAAAAGAAATAAAGTTACGGGTGTTTCCACCGTAGAAAAACAATTTGCGATGGGTTTCTAATAAAGTTTGGCAACGCTGTACTGGTACCAGCGCAGTCATTTGATGTTTTGATTTCCGTCATTTAAAAGAAGTAAACTATTTACTTCTTTACTGTAAATATTTTTAATAAATGTTTAAAATTAGTTTTGAGTGGCCTGTATTTAATAAAATTCAATGGAGCTCTCTACAACTAGAATTATGAAACAAAAGACGTCTACCCTATCTCTATCTCATTTGTGCTACACTTTCCAGCCAACCAAATAAATACTGTATTTGTTTTTCATACAAAAAATATAGTATTTTTTTGGTTGGCCGTAGAATAAGATAATTCTACTAAAATTTAGATGGCGCCAGTAATTTCTTTAATAAAATTACTATAGTTACACTTTTCGCCCGGCCAAGTAAATATTGTATTTGTTCAACTAAAAACAAATACAGAATTTGTTTGGTTGGGTGGAAGTGGGAGTGTATGTATGTCTTCTATCCTTTTTGGGTAGAACTTTTGTCCCTGTCTAATCTAACGGGAGAACTCGCCATTAAATAAATTAAAATTTATGAATATCAGTGATTTAAAGCTTTTAAGATGGAAAGTGCATAAAATATAATATATTATCTGAAATTAATTGGGGTTTATACTTAGGATGTTTTGGTAATAAAATAAGCATTTATATTGCTTTCCAATAAAAATAAATCAACTAAAGGTAAGCTTCACAAACTAAAAACACATTTTGCAAAAATATAACATTTATTAGGATCTGAGTAACTGTCAGTTTATTGTTTCCATAACCAAGTGATAATTGCACTTGTGTAAAAATTGTCAGATTCATTTAGATCTGATTGGTCAAGAAACTAAAAATGCAAGGTTTTGATTGGCCTATATATTGTTTGTGAAATAGTCTATATAATATTTATTATGGTATTTTTTTTTCTACGACTGTCTTGGAATGTAAAAAGTCAAATCACACAAAAAAAACTTTACGGTACACGGTGGTGGACTTTCCTAGATTCATGGCCAAAATAGGGG
>OY294045.1:1184077-1232489 GCA_958510825.1 Brachypterus glaber | reverse complement strand
CATTTAATTTTATCCTTCCTGAATAATCGCTTGCAAATAGTGGTACTAAATGGTTTGATATCTGAGGCACTTATGACATTTATTGGTGTCGCACAAGGCTCAGTGTTTGGCCCCCACTTTTTTAAGCTACATCAATGACATAAGTAAGTGCTTTCCAGATACAGATACAATACTATTTGCAGACGATACTACAATGCGGAAGAAAAATAAAATACTGGCTAGTTTGCTAAATGAACTGGATCAGGCGCGGACAAGGGCCAATGACTGGTTTGCAGCGAACAAACTAAGCCTAAACGAGTCGAAAACGGAAGTTATGGTATTTACACTTAGAGATTGTGGTGATTTTGTTAACCCGGAATCGGTTCGTTTTCTGGGAATTCACTTTGATAGTGGGTTACTATGGGACCACCATATTGACTTTGTTTCAAAGAATGTTGGTAGAAGTATATATGCCCTGCGGACCCTTGTGGGGGTAGTTTCTCGTGAGGTAATAAGGACAGTATACTTTGCGACCATACATAGTAAATTAAGTTATGCCCTTATCGTTTGGGGACATGCAACCTCAACTGATAGGTTATTTAGACTACAATGTAGAGCAATTAGGATTATGAATAATTTAGGATACAGAGAAGATTGCACTCAGAGTTTTCGCATTCAAAAAATACTCAATCTACCCTCCATGTACATCTTACAGTGTCTTGTGCATGTAACATAAAAATATTACTCAATATTCAATGCACACAGATATACATACCTACCCCACAAGAAACAATGAAAACATATGCCTAGACTTCCACCGCGTTGAAAGATCTAAGAACGGTACAAATTATTATGGCCCCCTTGCATACAATGAGCTGCCTGCCAGTGTAAGAGCCTTGCCACTTATTAAATATAAAATTCAAATAAAAAAATATTTGTTAGAAAAATGCTCGTATTCTGTTACTGATGTTATAAATAGTTTAAAAAACATATAATCTTATAATATTGTTTTATATTATATAAGTTTGTTATATATTGTATATTTTGTATTGACGAGTGTAAATCTTTTTTATGACACAATAAATTAATCTAATCTAATCTAATCTAATCTAATTGTCTACTCTTTTTCTTGACAGAAAACGACACATTGGAGCTCTCTAGTATAGTATAATAGCAAAGCATAATGTGGGAGGAAAATTAATTAGTTATTAAGCTCTATTTTCTTAGTGGGACACTTACATAGAGTCAGCGAAATTTAATCCTCCCCTGGGATTATACCCAGAATGCAGAAGCATTAATTGGTGCAGTCAAAATGGATTTATGTTTCCCATAGTAAAACACACTGAGGTCGGCAAATTACTACACGGAAAAAAAATCAAAAAAATATTAATACAAAAAAAACTTATATTTTCGCAAAAAGGCACCGAAGCTTAGAAAAATAAATATATTTTGAAGAAGAGTATTATTCTGCCCTACTACCCTACTCCATATTTAATAAAACTGAGATAATGGCAAAAACAGTAAATCGTCTTAGTCACTCCCTTGTGTTATAGCTAGAATCGAGAAAGTTGGAGTATAACTTCAGGTTTAAAGTAACTTTATTATAACACAAGACTTGTGTACTTAGTATGCAATCATTAATTATTTATTTAAATAAAAAAATGGCACTTACTGCTTTTTAGTTTAGTATCTCATAGTCAACATTTTTAGGAATGCTAAACTAAAAAGCAGTATGTGATAAGAAGAAAACATCCCAAAAATAAAAAAATATATATATTTTTAAATTTTCTTTTAAAAATAAATTTTACTTTCCCCAAGGAAAGTCCGGAGTAAAAAAAAATGAAAAATTTGTATTGCTTTTTTTCACGTTTCTCGACGTTTTATATCCAAAAAGATGATTTCCGTCAAAAAAAAATCTGTCTCGGTCTGTCTGTCTGTCCGGAAAATTTATGAACACGATAACTCGAGAACGCTTTGAGCTAAAGACTTTAAATTTGGACCATAGCTTGATTATCTAAAGTTCTGGGCTGGGATTGTTTTTGATAAAATTCGGTGTGGAGTAAGGAAGTAAAACCGGGTAAAAACAAGTTCTTCCAAAAATATTTATTTTTTTAAATTTTTTTGAAAAAAGAAACTCTTTTTGTATGAGTAAATTTTATAAACAATTGATATCTGCCACTTGACTTTCCTTGAACTGCAAAGACATGTCATTGCTTATAATTTTTAATGGACAACATTTTTTTCCATTGGATAAAAAATAAGCATGGCAAATATTATAAATGAATTAAATATATTCCCAATTATAATAGATTATAACATATTTTATAAAATAAAAATACACAACTTACCCATGTTTTCACACATTAAAAATATCAAAATGCCACCCACTAGAACTGTCAACTTTCAGTGAATAAATCAATTTATTCATTTGTTTTTAAAAATAGCGATTTCAAAGGCTACTTGTTTTTGCGCGGTCAATTAAAGGCATATCCACAGGCTTGCATAACAAGATAGTACATAAGAATGCGATTCCGTCATTGGCTTGACGTGCGGCCATGTATCTTGTAAGCCAATCACGGTACCGCATTCTTATGTACTATGTTATTATGCGAGCTTGTGGATATGCCTCAAGATGCAGCAAACATTTTAGTTTAATATTAATATAAAAATGTTAAATATTAAAAATAAATGCGCTAGTAGTAAAAAAAGTAATGTATAACCCACGGTAAACAAGACTATTATAGCCTCGCAAGCTTAAATTTAATACGCTCGACTATAAAAAATGTCTTCTCTACCTTGGTATATAATTACTATTAATATACTGTAAGGTCCTTATTTACTAATTTTCTGCTGTTTGATTTAAACTGGAATTTTCCGTCTTGAATTTAATTCCTCGCCTTGGAATGTTGCATAAAAACCAGAGCGGAAAAGGTTTTTGTGAGATTAATTAGTGCGAAATCGTTGTGGTTAAAAAGCTGTTAGAAAAGATTCTTTATACATTTAAGTACGCACAAAAGAAAACGGAATTAAAGGAACTTTAGTAATTAACATAAACGTATTTTAGAAGTGGTCCTTAATTTCTTAAGTCAAAAGTTCTAATGTCGTATGTAGGCACATTTTTTAATACTGTTGAAAAAATATAATAGAATGTGAAACATTACAAATATTCATGGCTTCTTTACATAGAAAAAACGGATTCCTTGAACCATTGACACGTGTCTTTGGATATGTTCAAAGCCATATTCTCTTGTTTCAAGGCTGGCATTTTCTTGAACCAAAGTCAATGTCTTTGAATGAAGAGCACGGGGTTTGAAATAAAAATCCGCGCTCTTTGTTCAAGGACATTGACTTTGGTTCAAGAAAATGCCAGCCTTGAAACAAGAGAATATGGCTTTGAACATATCCAAAGACACGTGTCCTTGGTTCAAGGAATCCGTTTTTTCTATGTATTTCTGCGATTTAAAATAAAGGCTAATTTAGTTTTCAACTGCAATGTCGCATGTTTATCAACCATATACAGCCTGTTCCAGAACTCGCGTACCAAAATTTAAGAGCTGATTCTACATCCAAAAATATGAAAAAAAGTTTCTATAAAGGTTGGTCCGGAAATGAGCCCTAAGGGAGCTACGGCCCTTCGAAGATGACGTTTTGAATGGGGAACAAAAAAAAGCACCAATAAAATTTTAATGCTGCGGGGTGATTCTTCATTTAAAACTGAGCAAAAAAGTATTATACACCAAAACACCTAAATTTAATATTAAAGGAGTAATAGCCTTTTAAAAAGTAACGTTTTTGGTGGCACAAAATGTTACTTCCTCTTAATTGCATTTTTTTTTGATAACGGTTGCTCCTACAGTGTTACACTATATGATATTTTATATGTATTTTTACTCTAGAAATCTATATTTTTTACAACAAATCCAAAAAACATACACAGAAAAGTTTGGGGCAAAAATGTTTTAAGCCTCATATATTTTGTCCGTCTGGGCACGCCTCTGGATAAATTAAAAAAATAAATTAACATAAACCTATTGCCCTTATTAATACTAGTATACATGCAAAAGCTCGCCGCTCTAGCTTAAACGGTACCCGAGTTATTAATTAAAAACCTTATTTTTATTACAATTTTAAAGGGCCCTAGATCCCTTAGGGCTCATTTCCGGACCAACCTTTATAGGAACTTTTTTTATATTTTTGGATCTAGAATCACCTCTTAAATTTTGGCATGCCAGTTATGGATCACCCTGTATAACACATAATGTACAATCAATTCAGTTAAAACATCCGAAACCAAAACTTGATTACTTTATTATACTATTCAAAGCGCCTGCGCTAGAATAGTATTATACGGTAGTTCCGAATTTTCAAAAAATTTAAAAAAATCGTCCTAGACAAAAAATTCTTGGATATAAATTTGTTTCATGAAAAAATTCAAATGTCCGTCTGTCTCTCCGTCTATCCGTCCGTCTGTGCGTGTGTCCGTCTGTCTGATGTCACGATTTTTTTAGACACGATAACGAACGAATAATGAGATCGTATTGAAATTTTCATGAAAAATCAAGTTCTATAATATAATAAGGGGAAGATCCCTATTGTTTTTGAAAGTAATCCCCCCAAAAACAAAAAAGTTATGGGGGGTTTGGACTTTTAAAAAAATCGAAAAATTCTGAAAGAAAATTCCGATTAACGTCTTTTTTTAGGAAAACTTACTTTAAGGATCAATTCTACAAAAAAATTAAAAAAAAATGTAAAATTTAGATTTTTTTTTGAACATTCCAAACCAATTTTGTTAAGGAACAAATTTCCTACCATTTTTGTTTGGATCATTTTTTTATTAATAAAAATCGGGTTAAAAATATTTAAAAAAGGCCTAGTTTTAACTTGTAATATTTTTCCATGAGAAAACCTAATATGATTGGGCTAAAAGTACTGAACGCCTTAACCGCGGCCACTACTGCCTGCCCAAGAGTATACCGAAGAAAAAGAAGTATTCAATATCTTCATGGCTTGTTTTTAATTAAATAAGAAATATAAAATGTTGTTCCGTTCCAGTCTTCAATATTCTCAAATATTGCATTCCTTTTTGGCGTATTTTGCAACAAATTAAATTTGAAAAATAATGTTTTGTATTTCATAGTATACTCTTTTCTGTATATAGTACATTGCGTATTTCCAAAATATGATTATTTTAAACTTTTGGGCGCACTTTATTTTTACGAACGAAATAGTATATTCTATAACTAGTATGGAATAGACAATATTCTATACGTGTTGTACACTATACTTTTTCTTCGACTGCAAATATGAAACACTGTATGGCTTTAAACTGCGGACAAGGTTAAAAACAATGTTTTTGTGACTCGACATTGCAAATGCAACAAAACACATATTTTTAAATAAAGCAATTAATGTTATTTAACAATTTTATCAAATCAGTACTTAAAAACGATTTTTATTTAATTTTAACACATATTTACAAATTATAATGCAAAAATTGAAGGTTATGTCAGATTGTTGTGACAGATATCAGGTTTAAATATTTAACAATAGATAGAGCAGTTTTAATTTTTTGAACTAAACTAATAAAAAACTGGTCAAATATTAAGAAAAACTAATAAACCTTATGTATTTTAACGCAAAACTTTAAATTGCATCAAATTATTCAATATTTCATGGTAAAATATATATATCTATATTTTTGCTTATTTTTTCTACAGTTTTTTTTAACTTTTATAAACCAGAGATGGCACTACATGTGCCCATTCTACCACTTGATACGGAATATTCATACCGTATCTAGAGCTAGAATGGATTCATTATGTGTTTGAAAAGTGTGTGTATTTGCTTACATTCTAAAGCAGTCGTAGAATAAATCAATTTTTTTGGATTTTTGACTTAAGAATATCGTAAAAGGTGGAGAAAATGTGAAAAAAGTGGGTGTTAAAAAAATTACTGTCTGTCTGTCTGTCTGTCTATCGGTCTGTATGTAAACCATATAACTTTTGAACGGAATGTCGAATTTGAAAAATTCTTACACCAAACGATTCAGGACCTTTTCTGTTTGCGTCACATAAAATTTGGTAACATTAGGGTAAGGCAAGTGACCCCCTTGCCTTATTTATAAGGTAATTATTTATATTTATACAATTTTTATAGATGAATTTGTGTAATTTTTCTTTAAATTTTGTTCTTAACGTCTGGTTTGATAAGGTTAAGCCGTGTTTACATTGTTTAGTATCGGTTCTAATACCTACTTTTCTAATTTATTTCATAATACATTCGAAATTGCAATCGCAAATATATAAAAAGAATAAAAGTAATGTTGAGTTGACTAAAGGTGTATTTATCTATTTATCTATTATATCTACTCTACTACAAGCAAAGAATTTGTTAAAAAAATTGAAGTGGAAAACTTTCAAATTTGGGTTAAATCACATTAACTTGCGTAAAATAAGTATTTGTGAGAATGCAATACACGGTGTATTTGAAATAGCATCGGAAACCTTTTAACAGATGATTCTACATCATAAAATATGACAAAAAGTTCCTATAAACATATACATTCATGTACTTATTTTAACCAGGGGTGTGCGAAACAGGGGGGGCTTATCAGTTTTTTGTCCCAAACTTTTTTCTGTGTAACTTTTTTGCAATTTTATTTTTGAAATATGATTCCTCAGGTCAAAATACATTCAAATTTTGGTTTTCAATATTTTAGTATTTAATTTTTCGTCCTCGAACCGTGAAATTTCACCTTCAAATAAACTTTTCTCGAAAACGGTTAATCCTACAGTATTACAACAAGAGTACCTTTTTTATGTATTTTGACCTGAGGAATCATATTTCAAAAATAAAATTGCAAAAAGGTTACACAGAAAAAAGTTTGGGACAAAAAACTGATAAGGCCCCCCCGTTTCGCACACTCCTGGTTTAAATAAGTACGTGAAAATGACATACAAAGATGGGCCTTATTAGGATTAATTCACGTGCAAAACCTCGTTAACATATCTCAAAGGGTTCCTGAGTTATTAAATAAAAACCGATTTTTTTAGCTAATTTCAAAGGGGCGTAGCTCCCTTATGACGCATTTTTAGACATATGTTTATAGGAAATTTTTGTCATATTTTATCATGTAGAATCACCTGTTAAAATTTCCTACGCTATTTCAAATACACCCTGTATACTATCCAGTGTGCGTAGTATGTAATGAAAAGCGAAGCATTACATATCTTCATGACTTGTTCTTTTTTAAAATTAATTTTTCTTTGAATTTAAGCACGAAGCATCCGAAACGCATTAAAATTTCCATTACAATACATCGCGAGCATATTTGAAGAGAGAACCTTTCATAGGGGCTAACATCATTAATTCGGTTTTTCATGAATAAAAGTTTGATTTATTTTTTGATAAACGGAAATTAACAATATTTTAAATTGGCTGTTATCCGTAAAAATGTGAATTTTTACCTGTGATTTCACAGTAATTTAAGCAGTATTACTTGTTATTTTCGGGACTGTCTGTAAAAGTGCCGGGTTTTTGGACCACATGCATGAATTTTTTTGCAAAATTATTGTACCGACAGGAAAAGAGGTGAGATTTTATTAAACCGAGTAATATTGAGGTTAATTTTAATAAATATTGTAATTCACGTTCTGACAAGGTGAATTTTCTTTAATTGTTACAGTTAATACTGAAAGATTGACGGACAAATTTAGAGTGTATTCGATAACTCTTCTTTTTACCTGCATGTTGCATGTCAGCCCTTATGAACGGTTTACTCTTGGTTTGAACCTTCGAATAATGAATTGCCTAATGATTGTAAGCATGCAATTGTGTCAAAATATGTACACTAAATTAAATGAGGGAGTGTACTAATTTTGGTTGCTGCCACCAAAAAACTGAAATCTCTGAGTAAAATAATTTAAAAAAAATAATAAGCAAACGTTGTTGTAACAAGTTGTAACGATATAAATCGTCACTTTGTAATATAGCAAGGGTTAATTAAACTATTCGTTTACTTACGTTATAATTTATGTTTATTTTGTATATAAATAGTTACGTACGTACAGAACTATTTTGTATCTGGGACTATTTTGTAGCAGGAACTGAATTCTAACCATATGAGTCTCTATTCCATAGTTCTACCTGAAAATAACATAAAGAAAACATAATTAGAATATGATTTTTAATAATAAAGAATCATATGACTTATTTCTCTATAGTGCATTTGTCTATGGACTTACCTGGTTTTTATATGTTTCAGAGTCTATTGAGGGTTGGATTTCACTGGCTTTCACCTGTAGCTTGCTGGAACTGCTCACTTAGATTCAGTATTTTGTTTATACTTAGTTCACAGGACACTTAGTATTCTGTTCGTATTTTTATTAGTTTTGCTGATAAACAATAAGTATTGTTTATATTTGATTCTTAGAGTAATATTTTGAGGTTAGATATCACTAATACGGATTTATTAGGAAATATTCTTTTAATTAGTTATTATTTTTGGTGTAGTTTTCGTTACCTTTATTAGGAATCCTATACGGTAAAACTGTAGTTGATAATGACTTACATAGATGTCGCTAATAGTTCAGAAATAGGATTTTATTTACCTGAAGGGTTCATACTAGTGAATAAGGTCGATTTTCGCTCTTCTTGAAGCAACTCTGTACAATGGTGGTGTCATTTTGACGAGTGTTTATTTTCTGTAATCATCGAAGTAATCCTTCATGTATTTTTATTTAAAGTTAGTGAAAATGAATATTTAAACAATGCGGAAGATATTGTAACTGTTATTTTCTACAATTACGCATTTATAACGTTTCGATGGACATCGAAGACTTAGTATGACACGTAAGTTAAGTTTTTCTGTTTCTTAGAATATTTCTGAGATATAATTATTGTTTTAGCACCATTATTACTACATTACTAGACCATTAATTAATTACCATTTCTATACCATTAATATGGAATTACATTAATTTAAGTTGAAGTTTATTTTGGTATATTTGATATACAAGTTCTCCGCATGGAGTGATGTTCTGTTGGAACATGGTTCTGTATTTTTCGGCATAGATAAATTCTATATGACCGTCTAGCAGACAATTTTATATTGGACATAATTTTCAAAAGCATATTTTATCCCGGACAACATTTTCAATAATACATTTTATCCTGGAAGATGATTTTTCCAAAGTAGATGGGACAGTTTATTTTTTTCTTCTTTCATTTGAGAAATGAATTCATCAGCATAGGGGAGACTTGTACAGATGGAGACGATGGAATTCATACCTCATGGATTTTGCAGAAACCAGCTAAGTACTCATTCTAAAAACTTTTGAAAGCAATATTTCATATTTAAAATTCTTTTATTTCAATATTCTTATAACTGTAAACTTTATCAGATCTGATATAGTATTGTTTAATACTATATGCCCTTCTGGCTTTTGTTCATTTTTAGGTACTTATTTTTTTAAAACATTTAATCTCATTTATTAATTATTAAATATCATACTTTTGATTAAATGATTTCTAATTTAAGCATGACTTTTATACACTGCAAGAAATGATTGCTGTTTACATACATTTCTTGGTGCTTGCTGAACTTCATGTTTTCTTTATACATTTAAGTCGAATGATTTCTGAATTTAGTAATTTTTATTAAGATTTCTTTAATTATATCTTAATATAATTACACATATTTTTTATATATATTAATACATTACTTGATGTGCTTTCATTAAGTTTATTTATAATAAATTTCTCAAATGAATTATCTTATTTTATTTAAGGGTTATATTTTCTCAAACTGAAAAGCTTAAGTATTTACACTAGGTTGTTACTTACCTAAAGGAGTAAAAGCTAAAGTAACTGGCGCCCCTAACAACATTAATCAATTCTTTCTATTTTTCCCTTGCCCATACCCATTGCTCCGCTGTCAAAACTAGCCGTTGGCAGTGAACGTATTAATTACGGTACAAAGTTTGAGGTATATAATACCATTTGTACGATTATTCTAAAACATTATAACGTTATATTAAATACACTATTAAAATTGTAGATTTATATTATTTAATAATACAACAATGTTGTTGTCACTATAATAGTTTTTTGAGGAAGGATGAATAATAAAGATGGCGACAATCAGCTGATTCTAATAAATGCTTTACCAAAATATTGAAAGTAGGCAGTTTGGGCTAAAATTTTTATGTGCATAAGTATACCCAACGATAAGCATGTACATGTACATGTAATTACATATGATATGTAATTAATATGTAAATTACAATACATTACACCAAATTTACAAACGCAGAAGAGAGCCGACGCCTACCAGGCTCAGCTAGCCAGTCGGGCGGACGGGTTAGGTGAATTACCTATGTTTTGAAGCGAGGATCGTGACGTAGGAAGCAGCGGTAAACCGAACTTGTGGATTTGCAAGTCACGCCTACCTCGCTTTCTGCCCGACAAAGAAAAACCTGATAATTTAAGAGTTTGTTGTTGTAAATCAAACAACTGCACTCGTTTGTAAATACCGATCACGTTTAGTTTTTTGTTGTTGTATTCCATGCAATATATAGTGGTTGGCGCACATACAACTATTTATTGTTGTATACTATAACCTAATTACGTTATTAATTACGCTAGTATGCTATCAGTATGTGTTTGTAAATTACATACAGCCTGTTCCAGAACTCGCGTACAGAAATTTGAGGGTATATTAAAAACCCTCTGGAAAATATAAAAAAAAAATGTCAAAAAAAATCCATCTTCGTTCAATTCAAAATAAGAACGCTTTAAGTGGACCAATACTGTTGCTGATGTTAAATTACCTTTAAAACTTGAATTTGTTGCTATGGAAGCAAATTTAATTATTGCAGGTACATGTTCTGTAGATTGACATGGTGATTAATGTGACATAAATATTTATTAATATCAAAAAAACACCGCCGGATGGAGTGACCCTATAAAAATACAATATTTGATAGCCTCTGTCGGTTTTGTCAAAATATAATAACCTAAAATAATTCTAAAGTTGAAAGTCTCAAACAATGTATGCGTCAACAATGGAGCTCTCTACAACTAGAATTATGAAACAAAATACGTCTACCCTATCTCTATCTCATTTGTGCTACACTTTCCAGCCAACCAAATAAATACTGTATTTGTTTTTCATACAACAAATACAGTATTTATTTGGTTGGCCGGAAAGTGTAGCAGTGAGCGGCACGAACGAACATAGCTAATGTGAATCTGTAGAATAAGATAATTCTACTAAAATTTAGATGGCGCCAGTAATTTCTTTAATATAGTTACACTTTTCGCCCGGCCAAGTAAATATTGTATTTGTTCAACAAAGAATAAATACAGAATTTGTTTGGTTGGGTGGAAGTGGGAGTGTATGTATCTTTTCTATCCTTTTTGGGTAGAACTTTAGTCCCTGTCTAATCTAACGGGAGAAATCTCCATTGCAAGTCCAAACCATAGTTACTAATAAGTAGGGAAAAACTAATTTGTAGGTAATTTAACATCAGCGACAGGATTGGTCGGATTAAATAGCTTCCTTTTTAATTAGTATTGAAGATGGATTTTTTTTGATTTTTTTTTTCATATTTTCCATGGGTTTTTAATATACCCTCAAATTTCTGTACGCGAGTTCTGCACGGTAAAAATAAATTACATTAAATTACATAGTCCGTAACATAGTCCAGAATGGTAATATTTTGCATAGACCGGAACGCTAAAAATTACATAGTCCAAAATGGTTTGGACTTGAAATTTGAAAAAAAATATTTACTATTTAGAAAATTTTTGTCTCTGTGTCAAAGCTTTTTTGAAATATCGTAGCGTAAAGTTCATTTGGTTTAATAAACCAAACGATTTGCACCCTTAATACGAGTATAAACTGTTTACCTCTTTCTTTAAAGATCTATTGGTTGATAAAGATCGTAATTTATAATGAACGTAAACTTTAGGCCACAAATAAAGCATTTAAATATCGTACAGAAATAATATTTACCTTTTTTACACTCTTATCACTTTAACCTAGCAGCATGCGCCGCTATCTCTCTAACAAGAACAATATTAAACGGCCCGACATGATGCCTTCTTGGTTATTGTCCAAAGCGCCTCTTAAAATAACATAGCCCGACATTTTAAAACCATGTAAAAATATGTAAATCAATGTAAATATATTTTTTTACATTATTTTACATTCTTTTACATTCTTTTACATTCTTTTACATTATTTTACATTCTTTTACATTATTTTACATTCTTTTACATTATTTTACATTCTTTTACATTCTTTTACATTATTTTACATTCTTTTACATAAATTCATGAATTATGCATAGTCCAGAATAGTAAATTTACTATTCCGTACTATGTAAATTCATGTATTTTTACATTATTTTACATGTAGTTTTTACAGTGTGGAAAAGGCTGTATACGTTTAAAGTAACCTCCTTGTAATTTAAAAAGTACATCTCTCGAGGTATATATATATATATATATATATATATATATATATATATATATATATATATATATATATATATTTGTTTACTAGCGACGGTAAATTACTGGTCAACCATTGATGCGGTCAACAAGCGTCGACCGTAAATATTGAAGCGCCCCGACGCGTACCGACGCTTCGGTTGTTTAAAACAATTGACACTTTAAAGTGTGTACTCGAAGATTGAACGCAGTCTGTTTGTGAAGTCTCATTAGGAAAACATACTTGAATGTTTAACAATTAATGAAATATAAAGTGAAAACGACAAGGTTCCACCGCACCTATTTTGTCGCAAAAATATGTCGGTAATTTTTGAGTTTTTAATAATTTAATTCTTATCATCAGTATCCGGCGTAATATTCGGCGTAAACTCAGTTATGACTCATCAACGCTGAAAATAAACTCAGAAACATAGGCTTACGGAATAATTTTGCCAAATTATGAGGGAAATTTTTATAAATCGAAACATTTGACAACTAATTTGTTACCCACAACAATATTAACTATACCTAATAATTATACATACGTATATATATATCGGTGTTTTTCAAAGAAAAAAACGACATTCGATTTTTATCTTTTAAGAATACGAAAGTTTTTAATTTTTATTTGTCGATAACTTTTTTTCCCACCTTACTCGTTTAAATGGAATCATTAAAAAAAATCAAGATAAAAAGAAATAAAAATGTAAATATTTAAAACCTCGCGTCAATGCTAGAGTCGACGCGGCGCCTATGCGAGTACTGGAAATTCGCCGAGTACTGCTTATCATACACACTGTACACTGTAAAAAGAATATGTTGATTTACATGATTTAATAATATTATATTATAGTTTTTTAGAAGGCAATTTTTAATTTTATACAAAAAAATTACCTACTGCCATATTTTTAAAGTAAATATACATTTTTGAAGTAATTTTACCACATTATTAAATGGTTTTTAAAATCTAATGTAAGTTTACAATATATTTGTCCTCGGTTAAAAATATATTGAGAAAATTGCAGTTAAACAGATAATTTCACGTTCTGAACGTTTTGAGTATTAAAAATAGGAACTAAAAATTGCGCCAATAAAAACTAAGAATTCAGGGCGATTCTGCATTCAAAAAAAAGTTCCTGTACAACTAGGTTCGAAATTCAGTTTTAAGAGTAGGGCTGACCGGGGCTTATTGTCGCACTTTTCATTCACTCAGTTTTTTCCTTTATTTTTGTTTGTTTTACAAATTGACATGATAATTTTAGCTGCAAGTTTCAGTAATATTATTAAAAGAAAAAACGTAGAAAAATTTGTAGGGTATTAGAGTTATGATTTTTTTTGTGGAGTCTTGACAAATGCGACAACTTGCCCCATCACGGGGCACGTTGTCGCGACACTTTTAAAGAAATATAAAGGCATTTATGATTAAATAATATTTTTTTCGTTTTTTTTTTTTAATTTAATTTGATAAACGGTTTCATTTGCTATCCAACAAAGTTTAACTTTTTAATACAGTTTTGAATAAAAAAATGCGAAAAAGGAAATGTCATACCATGAACATATCTCCAGATCATTCGACAACTAGCCCCAAACCAAATGCGACAACTAGCCCCAGTGGTAAAATTTACGTTATGTATCAAGCACTCTCTGATTAATGAATAAACAATCCTTTTCATATTTTTAAATGCTAAATCACCTTTTATTTTTTTTTCTTTAGTTTTGACGCACCCTGCACTGTAAAAACTGCATGTAAAATAATGTAAAAATACATGAATTTACATAGTACGGAATAGTAATTTTACTATTCTGGACTATGCATAATTCATGAATTTATGTAAAAGAATGTAAAATAATTTAAAATAATGTAAAAGATTGTAAAATAATGTAAAAGAATTTAAAATAATGTAATAAAAATATTTACATTGATTTGCATATTTTTACATGATTTTACAATGTCGGGCTATGTTATTTTAAGACGTGCGTGCGCTTTGGACAATAAACAAGAAGGCGTCGCATCATAAGACGGACCGTTTAATATTGTTATTGTTAGAGAAATAGCGACGCATGCTGCTAGGTTAGGGTCACTTGCACCAACGATGTTTTAACTTTAAACTTGGTTTAAATTGTAAGTCAACCAATCAAAACACAGCATTTTTAACTTAAACTCAGTTTAGTCGAGATAATCCCAGTTTAAGAGTTGGTGCAAGTGGCCCTTAAAGTGTTAAAAGTGTAAAAAAAGGTAAATATTATTTATGTACGATATTTAACCACTTTATTTGTGGCCTAAAATTTACGTTCATTATAAATTACGATCTTTATCAACCAATAGATCATTAAAGAAAGATGTAAGCAGTTTATACTCGTAAGGGTGCAAATCGTTTGGTTTATTAAACCAAATGAACTTTACGCTACGATATTTCAAAGAGGCTTTAACACAGACTTGTAATTTGGAACAAACAAACAAGTAGTAAATATTTTTTTTTCAAATTTCAAGTCCAAACCATTCTGGACTATGTAATTTTTAGCGTTCCGGTCTATGCAAAATATTGCCATTATGGACTATGTAATTTTTACTGTCCCGGTCTATAAAAAACATTACCATTACGGACTATGTAATTTTTACCATTCCGGTCTATAGCAAGATATTACCATTTACGGACTATGTAATTTATTGTAATTTATTTTTACCGTGTGTATTTTGTCTTGTAACACAAAAGATAACATACTTTTTGTAGAATGTAAGTTAACGAACACATTTATATTTGTGAGTGCATGTGCTTCTCGATTACGTAAACCAAAGTTAAACAAGATTTACATCCCTAGGGAAAACAAGTCAGATTATACTGCTATTACGGGATACAAATAATTAGCAGGAAGCTGAGAAAACAGCAACGTGTTTTGATTTAGTATTACTTTCGTTACTACACACGGGAAAATTGTTTTTGTATGATTATGCATTATGATCATGTCTGGATTTTGATCATGTGAGTTTTATTTATGTCCACCCCTAAAATTAAGGTTAATCTTTATTCGATAACAACGAAACTTTTTGTTTGTTTCAATTCCGGTTTCGCCGCAAGGGAACGTTCAAGTATTACGTAACGCTCCTAGGGGGGGGGGTAATTTTGGAGTGGTATAGGAAAATAGCGTTACAGGGGGGGGGCTCCAAAATGATGAAAAATTGCGTAATACTTGAACGTTCCCCAAGCGGATTAAATTTGTTTTTTTTTAATGGAATAACCTGTAATTTTTTATATTTTTGAATTCAGCCGAAAATTCTATGTATGTGATTGTTTTTTTACTACACACAAAATTTACTTTATTTTTACTTACCTAATACAAATGACGTAAGAAAAATAGTGAACAAATGTTCTATAGAGGAAATGCGCCTAATTTCGGATGGTTTCCAAATTTCGGATAGTAGTGTATTTAAGATACTGTCTGCAAAGGTAAACAGAAACCTACTTTTATGTGAAGCCAAAAGTCAAACTAAATCCGTCCTGTAATATGATAACGGTAGAGCTTCTCCCCTTTAAATGGCAGCACAAATCGTTTATATTGCAAATGGCAGTTTTGTGCTCAGTTGCATTATTATGCTTGTTTATTTTATAAATAATCGTTATAAAAGTTCGTGATTCTGTCTTGGGTAAGTTATGATGTTAGTTAAGTTGATCCACTATTCATAATTAAGCAATTTGAAAACGTAAACATTCTACAAATTTCTAATCTAAAAAGCAGAAAGTTGCCTAATTTCGGATAGACCATTTTTGTGCATTTGATTCCCAATTTCGGATATCCGCAAGGTAATTATTATTCAGGATAACCAACCATTAATTATTATTTTTATAATAATACAACAAACTAAGATAAACAATTTTGAAAAAACGAAAATTACCTAAGATACTAAGATATTCGAAACTGGGAATCTAAAATTATAGTTCCTATAGTATTTCGTAGAAAATCGCTTAATGATTAAATTACGTCTTAAATGTGAAGGAATAACAAGAAACATAAGCAATGGGATCCAGATCTACTCTTGAACAAATTTTTTCGGATATGTCCGAAATTAGGAGCGCTTTTTCAAATGCACAAAAATGCGCTGATTTTTTTTAACCGTGTTTTTTGGAAAAAATAAACTGTAATAAAATTGCTTTTATAATAAATCATGGTTCGCTATAATAAGTTGTATCTGGTTATATAAAAAAAATATCAAAAAGTAATACCGAGTATTAAATATTGAATACATTGTAAATGGTATCCGAAATTAGGCGACTTTCCTCTAAGTAAAGTTTACAAGGATATTAAAAAATTGGAGTTCATGACAAAAAAAAACGTTTTTTTTTAGCTCTAATTCGCTGTCACTGATCAAATTTTTATTTTTATATTAGTTTTATATTTTTTTTAGCTTAATTAAGTAAAATCAAGGTAAATTATGTGTATCCCGTTTTTATACGATAAAAATGAAGACGAAAAAAAGTAAAAAAAAACAATCAAAAAAATCTAAAAAAATAGTTGACCATTTCAGTGTATTTTAATAAAAAAAAAAAAGAAATAAAATAAAATTAAACTTTTTATCACACGGAAAGAAATTAGTGGGCTCTGCGCTATACATTATAAGATATTTGGTAACAGTGGCAAATTATAGTGATTTAAGCTATAGATTATAAGGGACACAATAACTAATAATGTTAAAAATAAATTGGAAACGATTATATATATTACAGACACGATTATATTTATTACAGGCACTACTATAAATTTACAGAAATGTTATTATATTATAAAAATTATTAGCACGGACAATAATTAAATCTATTTAAGCTATAAATGCCATACTATTTGTTATATTTTATTATTCACTAAACAATTAAAGTATTTCATATAAATTTTTACACTGACTGCCATAATTGTAAGAGAAAGCCTTGTATTTATATAATAAGCGATTATAATTTGCTTGGTATGTGTGTTATAGCGCTCCTAGCTATAATTTTTTTTTCCGTGCAGGGTAAATACCTATACTAAGTAGCAAACGTACTTAAAAATAGTTCTGTGGCTTGGTTCTAAAAGGGCCAATGTCAAAAATTTTGAACGGATACACTAAGTCAAACATTGGCCGTTTTAGCAGTTTAACAAAGATATTTATAGAAAACACACGTCGGCCCTTGTCGCTTAAAGTCTACATTTATCTCACAAGCACTGAAATTGGCTTTTTTACCTTAAGGCCTACCCAGAACCTTGCATAAGAACATCAAACATAAGAATGCGATACCGTGATTGGCTTACAAGATACATGGCGGCAAATCAAGCCAATCACGACATCGCATTGTTATGTATTATGTTCTTGTGCGAGGCTGTGGATAAGCCCTTATATAAATCTGAAAAAAAAAATAATTCGTCGGTAGAACTCAAAATACGTAAAAAGTGACATTGGCCCTTTTAGAACTAAGCCACAGATTTAAAATAGCAATTAATGAAAAAAAAAAACGGAAAACCTTTTAAATATATTTTTATAGATACTACTTTGTCAAGAAAATAAAAGTAAATCAAATTTTATGAAGAATATTGTTGAAAGTGGACTACAAAAGAAAACAAAATAATATTGTTAAAATAATATTTTTTTGGTAGAAAGTTAAGAGTAAATGGCTGCGTTCAATGGAAACAGAAAAACTCATTGAAACTCATCGTTAAATCACTACTGAACGCTATGATGAGTTTCGATTGACAGATGGCATTAACGTTTTGAGATGATTACTTTTGATTGATTTTATAAAAGCACGGGAATGTACTTTTTCTACGACTGCTTTAGAATGTAAGCAAATACACACACTTTTCAAAGACAGAATGAGTCCATTCTAGCTCTAGATACGGTGCCATCTCTTGTTTATAAAAGTAAAGAAAACTGTAGCAAAATTAGCAAAAATATATATATTTTACCATGAAATATTGAATAATTTAATGCAATTTAAAGTTTTGCGTTAAAATTACATAAAGTTTATTAGTTTTTCTTAATATTTGACCAGTTTTTTATCAATTTAGTTTAAAAAATTAAAACTGCTCCATCTATTGTTAAATATTTAAACCTGATATATGTCACAACAATCTGACATAACCTTCAATTTTTGCATTATAATTTGTAAATATGTTCTAAAATTGAATAAAAATCTTTATAAGTACTGATTTGATAAAATTATTAAATAACGTTAATCGCTTTATTTAAAAATATGCTTTGTTGCATTTACAATATCCAGTCACAAAAACATGATTTTTAACCTTGTCCGCAGTTTAAAGCCATACAGTGTTTCATATTTGTAGTCGAAGAAAAAGTATAGTCTACAACACGTATGGAATAGTCATTCCGCACTCGCGGGACCGTCATACTCGCCTACCGGCTCGTATGACAAACTTTCCGCTCGCGCGGAATATTGTCTATTCCATACTAGTTATAGAATATACTATTTTGTGGGTATTTCTAACCTCAAATAGTGGTTGTGACAAGTGACAGATATTAGCCGTTCAGCAGTTTGCTAGCAAAACTTAAAAAATTAATGTAAAATAATGTAAAAATACCTTGGTTCACTAAGTAATTTTACTATACTATTAATTTGTGTAAATATGTGTAAATAAATTTAATTACATCGGCACTTAGTAATACTAAGAATGCCAAAGTACTGAAATTATCGGCGACAAGACCAAATTTTTGACAATGTCAGTCGAAATCAGTAAAAAAATGCATCCGTCTGTAAACTTAATAACTCAATTTCTAGAAAAAGTCCAAACCAACATTCAATTTTTATCTTTTAAGAACACAAAAGTTTTTAATTTCTATTTATCGATAACTTTTTTTCCACCTTACTCGTTTAAATGGAATCATTAACAAATCAAGATAAAAATAAATAAAAATGTAAATATTTAAAACCTCGCGTCAACACTAGAGTCGACGCGGCGCCTATGCGAGTACTGGAAATTCGCCGAGTACTGTTTATAACTGGCAATATTATAAAAATGTAGCAATGGGGGTTTTTCCTAAATAAATTAAAAAAATAGTTTTTGAAAAGAAAATGCAACTGACCGTTTTCCCTTGCAGTATGCTACTATTTATTGTAGTATACTCAACGAACTAATAACTTCTTTCTAGAATAGGCATTTCATTTATAAAAACTGACAAAAACGTAGCCAACATATACATTTGTCTGTCTTACTCGCACAGCTTTGTTCTAACAGAGACAACAATAACAGTTACTGGTAATTGTTATTGTTTAGGCCTGAATATACCAACGAATTAATAACTCTTCTCTCTAGAATAGGCATTTCATTTGTAAAAACTGAAGAAAACGTAGCCAACATATACATTTGTCTGTCTTACTCGCACAGCTTTGTTCTAACAGAGACAACAATAACAGTTACTGGTAATTGTTATTGTTTAGGCCTGAATATACCAACGAATTAATAACTCTTCTCTCTAGAATAGGCATTTCATTTGTAAAAACTGAAGAAAACGTAGCCAACATATACATTTGTCTGTCTTACTCGCACAGCTTTGTTCTAACAGAGACAACAATAACAGTTACTGGTAATTGTTATTGTTTAGGCCTGAATATACCAACGAATTAATAACTCTTCTCTCTAGAATAGGCATTTCATTTGTAAAAACTGAAGAAAACGTAGCCAACATATACATTTGTCTGTCTTACTCGCACAGCTTTGTTCTAACAGAGACAACAATAACAGTTACTGGTAATTGTTATTGTTTAGGCCTGAATATACCAACGAATTAATAACTCTTCTCTCTAGAATAGGCATTTCATTTGTAAAAACTGAAGAAAACGTAGCCAACATATACATCTGTCTGTCTTACTCGCACAGCTTTTTTCTAACAGAGACAACAATACCAGTTACTGGTAATTGTTATTGTTCAGGCCTGAATGTACCAACGAACTAATAACTCTTCTCTCTAGAATAGGCATTTCATTCGTTAAAACTGACAAAAACGTAGCCAACATATACATTCATCTGTCTTACTCGCAAAGCTTTGTTCTAGCAGAGACAACAATACCAGTTACTGGTAATTGTTATTGTTCAGGCCTGAATATACCTACTATTTGTTTACAAACAAACCGAGATGTTGGCGATACTTTATTTTATCGGTATATATTATATATTTCGTATGAACAAATTAACATTATTAACAGTACAATTAAATTTTAAAAAAATATAAAAAAAAGTGAAAGATCACAGTCGCAAGTCGGCATTTTGAAGCCAATTGGCAGCGTTTGGTTCTAGACGATGTATCTCCTCCAAAGCACCATCAAAAGCTTTTTCTGGACAGTCACGATACAGGTAGGCTATGCTTTGGGACGGGTGGCCACAGTGATTACATTGGGTAGAGGGTACAAGTCCCCAATGGTACATCTCCTGGTTGCATCTTCCGTGATTGGTGCGTATGCGGTTTAACTCACACCATTGCCTGCGGGGAAGATTAGATCCAGGGACTTTGGTAGCAGGGTCGTCCACAAGATCTTTATTGGCACAATCTCCATCACTCCATAAACTCATCCATCGGTTGTTAATGTCAAAGTCATCGGGCATGTTAGCAGCTGTTCTGTATGATGGAGAGCGGGATTTAAGCCTTTGTGTCTGATTCATGAGTGGGGCTGCATCATATAAGAAATACACTATAAGAGAAAGTCAGATACGTGACCGTGAAAAGTATCCAGGACCCGAACCTGTGTTTTGGCTTCTAGGTACGACTGAGCGATGGCGCCAGCTGTATATGAACTTGATTGTTTAGTGGAAGTGGGGTGAGGGGTAGTATATCTGTCAAAACAATTGAAATTTTACTCGTGAAATTTTACTCGTGATTTGCAATTTATTGTGCTTTTATACCGAACTTTTATTGTGATGTAATACAAAATGTGTATTGTACCGTTTTGCAAGGATCAGTTAAGTAAACGTCACCGTTTTCTTAGTGATGCAAACTTATTTAATGTGTGGGTCAAAAACATTAATAGTGCCAAGTTAAATAAAATGACTAAAGGCAGGGACTGACCCTGTCTTGAAAAGCTTCTTATTATTTTGACTGAGCTATTTAGGGCAGGGACAGCCCCTACACAAAAAAACTTATCGATTTGACTGAGCTGTTTAGGGCTGGGACAAATGCCCTAAAAAGCTTCTTACCATTTTTACTGATATGTTTAGGGCAGGGATGGCCCCTATCGAAAAGAGCTTATCAGTTTGACTGAGCTAGCCTTAAACAGCTGTTTAGGGCTGGGATAGCCCCTGGCCAGAGAAGCTTATCGGTTTAACTGATTCATATTGTTTATCTGTTAAATGTAGGAATACTAATTATAAAAACTTTGCAAATGTGCTCTGCCTTTAGGCAGTATATTCTGTATGACACTCAATTATATATGAAGGCAAATGTTTACTCCTCATATATATTTATTTATAATAAAAAGTTAACTGTTAAAAGTACGACATAATTGTTTTAATTTCCTATTTACGTTTAAAATAAAATATATAAAAATCAAAGCCAAGTGTTTTTTTTTAATTATATAGGTTTATTTAGCAAAAGATAAAATTTCATATTTTTAAAGTTTAACAAATTTTACATTTAATTAAAATTTCGATTCATATATTGTTATTTTTAATTAATGTGCGGGTTAGATAACCCACTTGTTAGACTTTAAAAATTTGTTTTATCTTTTGGTGAATAAACTTAAAGTTTTAAATAAAAATACAGAGCTTTTCCCAATTTTTACAAAATTGATTTGGGAAAGCAATAGTAATCTTTATTACCGACTTCCGTAGGTTATCTGTATTATCGGCTGTCGTTGACCGTGAATTTAGTGAATTTTAAAAAACAACGGCTAATGGCGGTACAATAGTTTTCTATCTCTATCATTTGACTTTCTCTTATAGTGTATTTCTTATATGGGCTGCATGAAGGTGAATGGGAAGTTCTAGGTTTGTTTTACACTTATCGTGCAGCGCTTTTAATGCTGCTTCTCTCCTGAGTTGCGGGGGGACTATGTGTGACAAAACAGGTAGCCATTGGATCGCAGTTGGTTTTATTGTTCCACTTATCAATCTCATAGCTTGATTAAGTTGAGTATCTATTTTATCGGTATGCGTATTCTAGAGAGAAGAGTTGTTAGTTCGTTGAGTATACTAGTATTTATATTCTGTCAAGAAAATAAATGTTTTATTGAATTTAAAGTTTATATATGATAAAAATATCAAGTCTTCAAACATTTTTTGCCGGTTAAAACAATATTTACCGACTAGATTATTTTTATTTGCAAAATGCAACCGTTTGGACTTGCATTTCAAAGTTTGTTGAATAAACTAGTTTAATTTTAAGTTAAGTAAATAATTACATGGAACAGACAGACACGTTTCTTATGGAAACTGGCTTTAGATCAAGAATTCTGAATTTTTAGTTTGATATATATTTCATCTTTCTGATTAAAAGCTTGACGCAACTTGATCTCTCGGCTGGTTTTTGAGCTATAGGCCAAAAAGTCAAAAATAGTAAAATTTTAATTTTATTTTTTAAATAAACTTGCTAAAAGATAGTTTAATTTGTCTTATTTAAGAGTTATAAATTTGAAGTCGATATCTCAACTCGTTCAAAAGTTAAGAGGCGGGGGTGGATGGTTGGATCGCTCTGTATGTTTCCTAGAATACAACAACAAACAAGTAAATGCTTTCGCTATTTACTAACGAGTGCAGTTGTTCGATTTACAACAACAATGTACATGCCTATCGTTAAGTATAAGTATGCACATGGAAATTTTTGCCCAAAATGCCTACTTTCAATATTTTGGCAAAACATTTATTAGAATCAGCTAATTTTCGCCATCTTTAATAATAATTCTTCATAAAATACCGGCACTCTAGTGACAACAATGTTGTTGTAAATTTAAATATTTTTATATTGTATAACGTGATAATGTTTTAGAATAATCGTAAAATAATATATTCTATTTCCGCGCAAGCGGAAAATTTGTCATACGAGCCGGCAGGCGAGTATGACGGTCCCGCGAGCGCGGAATGACTATTCCATACGTGTTGTAGACTATACTTTTTCTTCGACTGCAAATATGAAACACTGTATGGCTTTAAACTGCAACAAGGTTAAAAACAATGTTTTTGTGACTCGACATTGTAAATGCAACAAAACACATATTTTTAAATAAAGCAATTAATGTTATTTAATAATTTTATCAAATCAGTACTTAAAAAAGATTTTTATTTAATTTTAGCACATATTTACAAATTATAATGCAAAAATTGAAGGTTATGTCAGATTGTTGTGACAGATATTAGGTTTAAATATTTAACAATAGATGGAGCAGTTTTAATTTTTTGAACTAAATTGATAAAAAACTGGTCAAATATTAAGAAAAACTTATAAACTTTATGTAGTTTTAACGCAAAACTTTAAATTGCATTAAATTATTCAATATTCCATGGTAAAATATATATATTTTTGCTAATTTTGCTACAGTTTTCTTTACTTTTATAAACAAGAGATGGCACTACAAGTGTTCATTCTAACACTTGATACGGAATATTTATACCGTATCTAGAGCTAGAATGGATTGATTCTGTGTTTGAAAAGTGTGTGTATATGCTTACATTCTAAAGCAGTCGTAGAAAAATTGTATTCTATACCTAAAAGTTGACACAACAACGTTTTGTATTAAGTAATATTTTTAGATTTTTCTATTAGTGCATATGTGCGTGTATTTTAAATCTCATTAAATTTAATAACATATTCTAATTAACAGGTATATATTCAAATTAACAAAAACCGCAAAACTTGTGACACAACCACCCAATTTAACGCTAAACTGAATTTTGTTTAAAATCATTTCATAAAAATATGTCGAGTGCACATTTAAGGGATCTTATAAAAATAATCTTTTTCTACTACCTAATTACGTGATAGCTTACGTATTATCTACCGTTGTCAAGGCTTGTTTACCTTGGCAACCAATAAAATCAGTAAACTCATTTATTATTGACCGTTGTTAAGCATTGTTTATTGACGACGGTCAATAATAAAAAAAATTTAAGACAACTACTAACTTTTTTCAACTTATATGTCAAACTGACAGCTATGTCAAAATAATTTTTAACTATATTTTTAACTGATATTTGGAGTTACTAGCTATAGGTAGAAGAAAAAATAGTATATGCACCACGTATGCGAACTGTCTTAAGTGTTCTCGACTGATTTTCGACTCCGTCTCAGCAAAAAACTTCAAGTCTCGAACACTAAAGACTTAGTTCGCATACTAGGTGCATTATATACTATTTTTAAAATATTTTTTTATGTAGAAAGAAAAAGATATCATTGTGAAATTTTGTAGGTACGTTTACTTGTATTCAAAGAATAGATTTTTAAAGTATCATTTTCAGGCCATAAAATTAAAAAAAAAAACGGTGGTCGCCATGATTCCGGCCGTTTTGATCGACTAAAAAAAAACGGGATATTATTCAGTATTAATCGCTATAGCCCATACTAGAAGAATTTTTTTTGACAAAAAATAACAAAATGATGTTTTTAAAAAAATTTCAAACAAAAACGTCCGATATTTTGTTATTTTTTGGCCAAAAATTCTAGTACGGGCTATAGCAACTTCAATACTGAATAATATCCCGTTTTGATTTTTTTATCAATCCAGACGGTCGGAATCATGGTGACCACCGTTTTTTGATGTTTTTTTTTTCAAAAAAAAAAATTCTGACCAAAAAATGGCACTTTAAAAATCTAAAATAATTTTTTTTGTATTCTTTGAATATAAATAAACATACATACAAAATTTCACTATGATATCTTTTTTCTTTCTACATAAAAAAAATGTTTAAAAAATTGTATATTGTTTTACTAAGAGGAAAAGTGAAGCTTTTTACTAGTCTGTAGAATTTACGGACGACGCGAAGTGGAATCCGGAAACTACAGAAAAGTAAAAAAAGCACTTTTCCTCTGAGTGAAACATACTATTTTTTCTTCAAGCATCCTATATATATTTTTTTAAATATTAATTTTTGAATTTAATTTATTCAGTAATAAAGTATGTTTTTTATTAAAATGGGCCAATAAAACCCTTTCGAAATAAACTTAAACCTTCCTTAGTTCATTTTAATTTTTTTCGAAGGCTAAATCGAACACTTTTCGCGATTTCGATGGTAACTTGTCTAATGTAGCATTTGCAATTTCGGAGAAATTTGTAGGTGTATAAACCATATATTCTTCTTCAATAATTTTTAATCAATTTCACACAAGGTTTTTGCACATGATCTCGAGTCAACCACCTGTTTACATAATAAACAAACAAGTTTAAAGTATGGCTGTCATCAAAGTGCTGCCGCCAGTGGTGGTTTTGCTAACTAACTTTTTTTTAAGGCGTACAACAATGAACTCATTTTTTTACTGTAAGAAATAGATCACTTCTAGTGTGTTTAGTTATAAAATATGAACATTTTAGTACGCTTGAAGAAAGAGATTATTTTTATAATTTCTAAGGTAGAAAGACCCCTTAATGGAATTTTCGATAAATTTAACTAAAACTATGTAGTTTTATAATTTATTCATCAAAACGCTTTTATGCATAAATATAATACATAATGTGACTTGCTTTATTTTTATACTCTTCATAACATAACACATAACCAGAGTTGATATTTTCATTACTACAACAGGGTCGGACAATAGGACAATTTTAAATTATTTCAAATTTTTGTTTGGTAATCTATAATTAATTAGCGGCTTTTTTTTCACTAAAGCTAGAAAGTGAAAATGCAACTAATAAAAAATCGGAAATAGCTAATTCTGCGTATTTTAATATACTAGACAAAATAAAAGTAGTTAAAAACCATTAACTTGTCTTTTCTTGAAATATAATTTTAATTATTATTTTTTTTCTTTGTTTTTCAACGTCACGGCTTATCAGTAAGCATCTGATTATTTTAATTTCAATATGTGCAGTTCGTTTTTCACTATATGTAAGTCTTGTGTTAAAATGTAAATCTGTGATTTCTGTTTTAATTTTTATTTATTTATTATGCATATATTTAACAAAGAAAAACTCTATTAACAGTACGTTTTTAAAACAATCTATTTTTACCCTTCTCTTTTTTAACTTATTCTTAATATCATTCATTAAAACCCAAAAAATCAATATAACCAAATATTTTTTATATATTTTTTTTTTAACTTGAATTATTACTTAATTTATTTATTATATTTCTTTTTTACTTTTAAAACTATTCTAAAATTAGAAATGTTGTTTAACATATTTTTACATATTTATATTTTTACAGTAAAGTAGCTTTTCTTAGTAAAATTGTTTTTGTATTTGTTTTTAGAGCCCTGAGGAAGTAAATATATATTTTACGAAACGTCGGCAAGTTTAAAAAAGTAGTATTTCTTAAAGAAAAAATAAAAATAACCCACCAAACTAAAACTTAATGTATTTTTCTTTTTCTATTTTGCGACTCTTATAAGCTCATAATCTTCTTATAGGCCCATAAGAGGTCTGTACTTTTTGTTCTTTTGGGTTGGCAACAGACCTGTCCTATCGCTTGACGTTTTCCATGCAAATGTCAACGTGGCTTTAAAGTTCAATTTTCTACAAAATTTTGTGATTAGGTTATTTTTACCATGTTAAAATTGTGGCTTGGTTAATTGAGGTAAAAAAGAGAAGAGATGACTATAAAATATATCAAAATATCATTTGTTCTTAGAATTTTAAACACGGTGTAAACTGTAATGCCAATCCAAAACAAAAATCCCTAAATCAGTCATAAATTTAAATGTAAGTTTTTTTAAATTTTAGAGCAAAATAGAAAAAATTGTATAAAGCACTCGTTTCATAACACGTTTTTAGCGCAAGCGGCTCGTTTTCTAAACTTGTACTCGTGCGCTAAAAACGTATGTTATGAAACTAGTACTTTAATATACTATATCCATCCGCTGTGAAGAGTATACTGCAGCAGGCAAAGCATTGCATATCTTCACGGCTTGTTTTTAGTAATAAAAATAATATATTTTGCAAGAGTTGGACATTTATTTTTATGCACACGAAAGTTTTAATATATTCGTTTGTTTAGCTAGAACATAGAAAAATTCTATTAAATTTTATGCGATAGTTTTCAATTTAATTTAAAGTGAAACGTTTATTTTAAAAGATATACTTAAAAAAAGTGAATTTAAACTAGTTTTATTCTTTTGGTCAATAAACAAAATTAAAAGAAAAATATTCGGATTGTGAACAAATATTATTTGATGCACGACAGTTGAATGCTGCAATAGTTATTTATGGTACTAGTGGGTAAAGTAAGATATTGCCCATAAGAAAATTAACCTGCGAGGCGTCAGCAAAGCAGGTTAATTTTAGAGAGGTCAATATCGGTTTACCCATAAGTGCCATACAAGGTTTTAGCCAATAAATAGCTTAGGAATTCATATTTTTATTAAAAATTTTAATGACATTTACAAGAAAATAATTTGTCAAGTGACGGTTGAGTGGGTAAAATAAATAATTATCCACTCAATAAAGTAAAAGCCACGCGGGGGTTATTATTGAGTTTATCTATTTAAAATAAAGCTGGTAATTGTCTTATTATCTGTATGTATTGGATAAAAAGTATTTATTTATTTACTTAAAGTTTAAACTTTTGACAAATTTTTATATTTTCTACAATAAACTAAATATTTTAATTAATAACTATATAAAGGAATTAAGAAAAATATCACAAGAGTAATTTTTTGCAGAAGGAAATCCTTGTTATTTAAAAATTACAACGTTGCCAGACTAAAAGTCCAAAAAGTGTTTAAATCAATAAACTACAGCCTGTTCCAGAACTCGCGTACCGAAATTTGAGGGTATATTAAAAACCCTCTGGAAAATATGAAAAATATTTCAAAAAAATCCATCTTCGTTCAATTCAAAAATAAGAACGCTTTAAGTGGACCAATACTGTTGCTGATTATAAATTACCATTAAAGGTTGAATTTGTAGCTATGGAAGCAAATTTAATTATTGCAGGTACATATTCTGTAGGTTGACATGGTGATTAATGTGACATAAATATTTATTAATGTCAAAAAACCACCGCCGGATGGAGTGACCCTATAAAAATAGAATATTTGATAGCCTCTGTCGGTTTTGTCAAAATATAATAACCTAAAAAGATTCTAAAGTTGAAAGTCTTAAACAATGCACGAGTCAACCATTAAAATGCAACCATAGTTACTAATAAGTAGGGAAAAACTAATTTTTAGGTAATTTAACACCAGCAACAGGATTGGTCAGATTAAATAGCTTCCTTTTTAATTAGTATTGAAGATGGATTTTTTTTTAATTGTTTTCATATTTTCCAGAGGGTTTTTAATATACCCTCAAATTTCGGTACGCGAGTTCTGGAACAGGCTGTATATTTAAGAATGCAATAAACATTTATTAAATAATAGTATTTGTTGTCAATCTATTCTCCCTAGACTCTTAATTAAATTGCTACACATTAATCTAGAATCATACAAATTCTACTGTTAATGGTTTTTGTAATGTGTAGACCTCCACCTAGCAGGATTAACTCTTGGTTTGAGTTGCTAAGTCACTAAAACTTAATTTGTATTCAAGATTAGCGTGTACAGCACCTGTAACTTTTTAAAAAGTTTTCCTTAACTATGGAATGCGGAACATTACATACCTTCAAGGCTTGTTTATTTTATGTTATTTTCAGTAGTCGGTGTAAACTCAGTTATGGCTCATCAACGTTGAAAATAAACACAGAAACATAGGCTTAGGGAATAATTTTGCCGAATTGAGGAAAATTTTTATAAATTGAAACATTTGACGACTAATTCCAGAAGAATATTAACTATACATATTAACTATACATACGTATATATATATATATATATATATATATATATATATATATCGGTGTTTTTCAAAGAAAAAACCCACATTCTATTTTTATCCTTTCCCTACTGAAAATGACGGGTCTGGGCGGGTATAAATGGTGCACAAACCCGTCATTTTCAACAGGGTTAAGAATACGAAAGTTTTTAATTTTTATTTCGATAACTTTTTTCTCACCTTACTCGTTTAAATGGAATCATTAAAAAAAATCAAGATAAAAAAAAATAAAAATGTAAATATTTAAAACCTCGCCTCAACGCTAGAGTCGACGCGGCGCCTATGCGAGCACTGGACATTCGCTGATTTTGTTCTCTTAAATGATGTGTAGGATTTCCGCAATGTTCAATAAATGTTCCAATTTATTTTTAGATTGTTTGTTTCCTCTGTTTGTGTTAAAAAGCTGCATCATATCGTTTTATCGGAGGTTTTATGTTTTACAGAAATTGTCAAATAGTAAACAGAGCGAGGATAACCTATGTCTTAATTAAAGGACGGTTTTAGCCTGCGAACGCTAAAGCTCTTTTGCATTTTTGGTAAAATTTAGAATAATAACCCTGTTTAAAAAAATAGATCATCAATTTTGTAATATTTTTCGCCTGTGGCACTGGGCTTTCTTAAGGAAAGTTTTCTTCGTTTTTTATCTAAGATTTTATAATTTAAGCGTGAAATTCGGGAAAAAATTCGCCTGTGGCGCTGGAGCGAGCTTTCTTGCATTTTTTGTGAAATTTAGAATATAAAACAGTTTAAAAATTAAAGTTTTCAAAAAAAATTGCCTGTGACACTAGGGCTTACATTTTTCTCTATTTAGAATTGTAGAACTTATGCGTGAAATTAGAAAAAGTTTCGCCTGCGGCGCTATAGTTTCCTGCATTTTTGTAAACTTTTAAATTTAATTAATATAAATTTAAAAGACTAATTTAAAAATAAAATAGACCATTAAATTTGTAAAAAATGTCGCCTGCGGCGCTAGGGCTTGCTTACGTTCTTTTATTTAAGATTGTAGAATTTAATAAAAACGCCCCCTACAACAAATCCTGCGCACGGTTCTGACCCTCAGCCCGTCCAATTATTCAAGATTACTGGTTAAAAACTCGTACCTTTAGACATATAAAATATTGTGACATTTTTTGTCTGTGACAATGATTGAGGGTCGTTAAAGTTAATAAAAGAAGAGAAAGTTACATAAAAAAATGGTTATACTTTATGTTATTTTGCATGGTATTGAAAATGGTACTTTTTTGGTTTTTTCTTCATACACTCACACTAAATTAGCATATTCTACATATTGTACAAACGTAAATTTTAAAAGGTCGGTGGCATAATTGTTGAATAGCCCCTTACTCTGGATATATAGCTATAGTGTACATACAAGTAAGATTAATGCATTTTTTAATTATAAAGACAGTATAATATCAAAGTAAATTTTTCACTAAAATGCACATTAATTCAATTACTTTAAAGTAAATTACTAAATAAAAAAACCGTGAATTATAATCCGACGAAATTATTTTCCGTGCATTTTATCTGACAGTATATTTACATTTTCGAGTTTATTAAATGCACGTTTTAGAATTTTAAAATTTTAATTGATGTTTTAGCATAGCTATAATTAAGGGGTCTTTCTACCTTTAAATTTTTTAAGCATTTTTTTTATATAGAAAGAAAAGAGATATAATTTTGAAATTTTGTAGGTTTGTTTATTTATATTTTGTTTTACTAAGAGTAAAAATGAAGCTTTTTTTTACCAGTCTGTAGAATTTACGGACGACACGAAGCGGAGTCTGGAAACTACAGACGAGTAAAAAAAGCACTTTTCCTCTGAGTGAAACATACCATTTTTTCTTCAAGCATCCTATATATTTTTTTAAATATTAATTTTTGAATTTAATTTATTCAGTAAAAAAGTATGTCTTTTTTATTAAAATAGGCCAATAAAACCCTTTCGAAATAAACTTAGACCTTCCTTAGCTTATTTTAAATTTTTTTCGTAGGCTAGCATTTGCAATGGAGATTTCTCCCGTTAGATTAGACAGGGACAAAAGTTCTACCCAAAAAGGATAGAATACATACATACACTCCCACTTCCACCCAACCAAACAAATTCTGTATTTGTTCTTTGTTGAACAAATACAATATTTACTTGGCCGGGCGAAAAGTGTAACTATATTAAAGAAATTACTGGCGCCATCTAAATTTTAGTAGAATTATCTTATTCTACAGATTCACATTAGCTATGTTCGTTCGTGCCGATCACTGCTACACTTTCCGACCAACCAAATAAATACTGTATTTGTTGTATGAAAAACAAATAGAGTATTTATTTGGTTGTCTGGAAAGTGTAGCACAAATGAGATAGAGATAGGGTAGACGTCTTTTGTTTCATAATTCTAGTTGTAGAAAGCTCCATTTCGCTTCTTCAATCATTTTTAATCAATTTCACACAAGGTTTTTGCACAGAATCTCGAGTCAACCACCTGTTTACATAATAAACAAACAAGTATGGCTGTCATCAAAGTCAAAGAGTGCTGCTGCCAGTGGTGGTTTTTCCAACTAACTTTTTTTACGGCGTACAACAATAAACTCATTTTTTTACTGTAAAAAAAATAGATCACTTCTAACTAGTGTGTTCAGTTATAAAATATGAACATTTTAGTACGCTTGAAGAATTTTTTTTTGTGTTCAACATTTTATTTAAATAAAATTATATTTTATTCTAACTATATCAATATAATTAATTATTAATTAACTAGTTATATAAGTAATTATGTTAATTTACCTGGTCGTGCAAATAGGCTTTGAAGCCCTAAAATAATTAGCCCTATTTCATATTAAATATGGTAATTAGTTGTAGATATTATATTGAAGAAATGTTAATTACCATTACATAATATCGATACCTTAGTTATAAAAAGCACCTTAGAAAACTGAACAAAATTATTAGGTATGTATTTACCATTAATCTATTACTTGTGATTATATTATTTGCACGGGAACACCTAAATACATGTCAGTGGCGGATTTAGGGGGGGGGGCATGGGGGCCATGCCTACCCCCCCAGCGAGATATATTATATCTTCAAAATTATATTTTTGGGGAATGCGCGATTTTATTCCTTATGAATACGCCCCCCGCCACTTAAAATGAAGAGGGTAAATTTTGGGACACGAGCCGATAGCCGAGTGGCCTAATCGCCAGAATTATTAATAGGTATTATACGCGAGTAGAATACTATACTTTATCCATGGCCGTTTTAAAGTTTAAACGGTTAATTTTTACTGACCCGTGGTTAATAGGCATATTAATCACGGCCGTGGATAATAGTATATTATTCAACGAGCGAATAATAATTGCTATTAATCAATGAGGGTGAATTTTGGGACACGAGCCGATAGGCAAGTGGCCTAATCACCTAAATGATAAATAGCTATTATGCGCGAGTAGAATACTACTTTATCCACGGCCGTGTTGAGTTTTAAACGGTTTATTTTTACAGGCCCGTGATTAATAGGCCTATTAATCACGGCCTTGGATAAACTTATTAAACAAATAATTTTTGTATAATATACCATTTAGGGTATTTATTCTAAGGAATTTACTGGAAAACTCTTAAAACCTTGTCGTTCGATCAACCCTCCTAAAGCGTTATCAAAGTGTTTTAATAAAGTACATGCTTGTGATTGATTATTTTTTATACCCTTATTTCATATCCTGGAAGCATTCCTGGGCCTTTTGGTGAAATACAATAACTCACATTTGGAGTCTCTACAGCCAAAATATAGAACTTTAAACCTAAATTTGCCCTCGTTTCAATAAAAGTGCTTTTTCCAAATTAACTTCTCTACACGTTTTCAACAAAAACGCCTTTTCCAAATTAATTTCTCTACACCTTTTTATTGCGGGTATTTGTTTCAATTACCTCGAAATGACATATTTTGACATTTGTCATATATTGAATGATAAAACCAAATATTGCAAAAATTCTTTCAAAACCTAATAATTTTCTTTGAAAACGGGATCAGATTAGATCCCGACACGAAACGAAGTTAACTTTTATTCAGTTTTTCGTTCTTTTTTAATTATTTTAACGATTTATCAGGAATTTTATTAAAAATTCTTTATTTAGGCAAAAATTTTAAACTTTGGTAAGGTATTGACTAATAATATTTTTTAGGTAAAGAAGATATAGCAGATAAGTACTATTTTAAACGCAATTCCTTATCAGCGCATCTAGAAATAGGTGCGCCTGATAAGAACATTTTAATTTTATTTTCTGTTTTAGATTTTTTATCGATATAAATAATCATTGCGGCGAAATGGCTCAAATTAATAATACTATAAGTATTTTTTTGTTCCGAAAACTTGATATTTTATTTTTTGACTCTAGAGGCTTCAAATGCTAAATGTGTCATTTTAGACAACAGATTTGCTACAGGATATTCTTGCCTTTTGTAATTTTATGACAGACGGTCGCTCTTTACTTAATTAATTATGAAACCATCTAGCTTCCAATTTTAGGCAACCCTAAGGGATATAATATACAGTTTTGTATGATATAGTGCAGTACCTACTTGAGATACGAATATATTTAGGAGTGTTTTCTTATAAAGAATTGCTTGTTAAATTTGTTTTTGAAAAAATAATTCTAATTGCCATCAAAAATTAATGATTGTATTTTTATTTCATAAATTTTATAGAGTTTTATAGAATATAAAAATTTCATTTGAACCTTCATCTGTCCTAAGAGTGTCGATGTATTGAAATCTTCGCCGAAAAGTCAAAATCTTTGACCACGTTTTTTTCACATTTCTCGACGTTTTAGACCATTCTGAGTCGAAATCAGTAAAACAAATTTTTGCGTCCGTTTGTCTGTCTGTCTGGGTGTAAACTCTCTAACTCCATTTCTACATGAGATATCGACTTGCGGTTTTTTGCATATTGTTTCTTATCGTATTTCGAAGAGCTGATTAGATTTTGGGGGTGAACGATTGGGGCAAGGGGGTAAAAATAGGGTAAAACTCCTATTTTTAGCGTTTTTTGTTTATAATTAAGGCAATTATTATTGTATTTGGTTAATTTAGCACTTATATAAAAGATAATTTTAAATTGGCGAAAAATGTTATAAACAACGTTTTCCTAAAACGCATTGTTTTCGAGATATTGGCGTTTAAAGCAGTAAAAGGTTTTTTTTAGCATATCTCACATATTTATAACCCGATTTCAAAAAATTATATTTTAAATAAAAGCTCTTTTTAAGCACTATAAAAAATGTTATATACAGTTTTTTGCTAGAATATAATGTTTTAAAGATACAGAATTTAAAATCAAACAAAACACCTAGTTTGCAAACTAGATGGCTCTAGTGTACAAATTTTAAGCTTCCATTCATTTGTTCTTAAAATCAGTCAAAAATTGTAATTAATAAGTTCAACTTGCATCCAAGTAAAAACATATTTTTATTATTAATTTTAATTAAGTGTACAAGAAAAGCTAAAGTTTAATATAAATATTATACAAGTTAGTTTGTGCAGTGAGGAGTAGTAGTAAAATTGTAATTATGTTATGCTACCCTGTTCTAATAGCATGTTCTCTCTCTCTCTCTCTCTCTCTCTGTTTATTTGGTCTTTTTCTTCCGAATAATTAACCAGGGTTTCTCTATATAATCATGAGGTTTCCAGTGCGCAAGTACTAATCGGATATGTATCCTGACTTGCGCACTATCACCGATAAAATACTACTGTAGTAATTTCCACGCTAATATAAAAAGTTATCATTAAAAACACACAAAAAAATTATCTTCAAACGTCCATTATTATTCACTTAAAATTCAACAGTTCGCACGATTAATAACCATATATATGGTTCACTTTTACTTGTACATAAAACATTAACATAAAAATACTCGAGGCACATCATAAAAGATGACAAAACAAAAATACACGAGGCACATCATAAAAGATGGCTTAGCACGATGCTGACGGTTCATCGCCCAGTACTTGAATTAATAGCATGTTATTAGTTTGGCCAATAGTGCCGATGTTTTGACAGGGTGCTTGCAACGTTTCATCTAGTTTCCTTCGCAGATATAGATTTCTTTCTTAAAAGGAAAGGAATCCTTAACATGATATGTCATGTTTTTATTCATTGTTTTAATTAAACGGTTGTTTTCTTCATGATTTAATTGTAATTAATCAAATAGTTTTGCTCAGATTATAAAGTCTGACACACGGGAAGACACCTACGACAAATGGGGGAGGTGAATGCAAAGACATACTTTTCTAACAAACACATTATTTTGCTACTGTCGCCCATTTATTTTATATTCTAGTTTCAAATACAGAATATTCAGCAAATGCTGTCATTAATTTTAAGGGGTGATTCGACATAGAAAAATATGAAAAAGGTTCCTATAAACATATTAGGTTAGCCCCTTTGAAAGTGGCTAAAAAATCGGTTTTTATTTAATAACTCAGGAACGCTTTGAGGTACAGGAACGAGGTTTTAAATGTAAACTAACCTTAATAAGGCCTATATTCGTATGTTATTTTCATGAACTTATTTAAAACAGGGGTGTGCAAAACTGGTTGGCCTTATTAGTTTTTTGTCCCAAACTTTTTTTTGTGTAACTTTTTTGTAATTTTGTTTTTGGAATGTGATTCCTCAGGTCAAAATACATAAAATAATACTCTTGTTGTAATACTGTACGATTAACCGTTTTCGAGAAAAAATAATTTGAAGGTGAAATTTCACGGTTCGAGGGCGAAAAATTAAATACTAATATGTTTAAAACCAAAATTTTAATAATGTTAGGGTTATTCTATATCAAAAACTACGAAAAAAAGTTTCTATACATGTATGTCGAAAAATTGCTTTTAAAGTTACCACACGGAAAAAAAAAATTATAGCTAGGAGCGCTATAACACACATACCAAGCAAATTATAATCGCTTATTATATAAATACAAGGCTTTCTCATACAATTATGGCAGTCAGTGTAAAAATTTATATGAAATACTTTAATTGTTTAGTGAATAATAAAATATAACAAATAGTATGGCATTTATAGCTTAAATAGATTTAATTATTGTCCGTGCTAATAATTTTTATAATATAATAAAATTTCCGTAAATTTATAATAGTGCCTGTAATAAATATAATCGTGTCTGTAATATATATAATCGTTTCCAATTTATTTTTAACATTATTAGTTATTGTGTCCCTTATAATCTATAGCTTAAATCACTATAATTTGCCACTGTTACCAAATATCTTATAATGTATAGCGCAGAGCCCACTAATTTCTTTCCGTGCATGGCCCTTTAAAAATGGTGCATTTTTAGGAGCCCATAGCTTCCTTAGGATTGAATTCTGGAAGTACCATTATATAAGGTTTTTTTCTTAGTTTTTCATGTACATTCACCTTGCATCATTGAAATTTACCAGAGGTAGATGTAAAGTGTTACACATCAAAATAAAGCAAATTTAATGAGAATTTTAAAAATTAAAAAATATATAGGTTGTTCCATTTAACAAATCGAAGTTAAGTGCCACTTCCGGTACAATTGGAAGTGGCACAAGCATAAAAATATTTTTAATCGATTGGCCATATTCAAAAATCCGAAAGTACAGAATATCAGATTGTGAAAATTATTCGTTCTCAATAAACTTTTAGTAGACCACTTCCGTGAATCACCCTGTAGATTATACATGTTTTTAAATGTTTTTTTTTTATATAAATTTTTAAGTTACATACTTCAAGGACCTCTTGTAAATGTCAATAGGACTTACAAAATAATAAGGAACAAGTTTTATAAGTATATGAAAGACTTTAATATCAAACTTTATGATAATATTAAAAAAAATAATTCAATTTAATAGTATATTAAAGTACTAGTTTCATAACATACGTTTTTAGCGCACGAGTACAAGTTTAGAAAACGAGCCGCTTGCGACGAGTTTTCTAAAGTACTAGTGCGCTAAAAACGTGTTATGAAACGAGTGCTTTATACAATTTTTTCTATTTTGCTCTAAAATTAAAAAAAACTTACTTAAATTAATGACTGATTTAGGGATTTTTGTTTTGAATTGGCATTACAGTTTACACCATGTTTACTTTTTTTTAATAAAAATATGAATTCCTATTTATTGGATAAAACCTTGTATGGCACTTATGGGTAAACCGTAAACCTACTAGTACCATAAATGATTATATTCTTATTCTTATTTATCTCACAGAATTTACGACACACAACAAAACGTGATTTAATTAACACATGACATGGTGGGTAATGATGTAGAGGAATACCTAAAGGGGGGAGAACGTATGCAAGGAAACATAGTAATGGCGATAAATTTTATATTTTAGGTGTATCTAATAGATATTGCGACTAACGAAGGGTTAATCTAAAGTCATTGGGCTTTTACCCCCGCGCCTGTCTAAATTAAGAACTACCTGCCTAGAAAAAATTTAGCTGCCTAAGACTTCTAGTTTTCGTTATATTTAGAATGCTGGAATGTATCAAGCAAATAAATGAATAAATAAATAAATAAATAAATAAATAAATAAATAAATAAATAAATAAATAAATAAATAAATAAATAAATAAATAAATAAATAAACAAACAAACAAACAAACAAACAAACAAACAAACAAACAAACAAACAAACAAACAAACAAACAAACAAACAAACAAACAAACAAACAAACAAACAAACAAACAAACAAACAAACAAACAAACAAACAAACAAACAAACAAACAAACAAACAAACAAACAAACAAACAAACAAACAAACAAACAAACAAACAAACAAACAAACAAACAAACAAACAAACAAACAAACAAACAAACAAACAAACAAACAAACAAACAAACAAACAAACAAACAAACAAACAAACAAACAAACAAACAAACAAACAAACAAACAAACAAACAAACAAACAAACAAACAAACAAACAAACAAACAAACAAACAAACAAACAAACAAACAAACAAACAAACAAACAAACAAACAAACAAACAAACAAACAAACAAACAAACAAACAAACAAACAAACAAACAAACAAACAAACAAACAAACAAACAAACAAACAAACAAACAAACAAACAAACAAACAAACAAACAAACAAACAAACAAACAAACAAACAAACAAACAAACAAACAAACAAACAAACAAACAAACAAACAAACAAACAAACAAACAAACAAACAAACAAACAAACAAACAAATAATTAAATAAATAAATAAATAAATAAATAAATAAATAAATAAATAAACATCGTCCCATCTTCCCACCGTCGCGACGGTGGAACCAGGAAATCCTGCTTGTGCCTTGCCCTAGTAGGGTAAGGTAATAAAAATTATAATTAAAAATTTATTATCTATTTTTTAATTAAAATTATAAAGTATTAAAAATGATGAATTGCTACATGATATACGTTGTTAGAATTTTTAATATCCTGCTTCTTATTCGACACTAAAATTTCCAAACAGGATTATTTTTTTAGGAAAAAGCAAAAAAAAGTTCTTTGAATTAACCAATTTATTTATGAAAGTAATAAGATTTCTTTAATTCTACTAACTTGAGTGCCTTTAATGGAGCTCTCTACAACTAGAATTATGAAACAAAAGACGTCTACCCTATCTCTATCTCATTTGTGCTAAACTTTCCAGCCAACCAAATAAATACTGTATTTGTTTTTCATACAACAAATACAGTACTTATTTGGTTGGCCGGAAAGTGTAGCAGTGAGCGGCACGAACGAACATAGCTAATGTGAATCTGTAGAATAAGAAAATTCTACTAAAATTTAGATGGCGCCAGTAATTTCTTAATTAAAATAATATAGTTAATTACAACCACTTCAAATAATTTGATTAAGGACATATAAAAAATGGAAAAATATAGTTACACTTTTCGCCCGGTAAAGTAAGTAAATATTGTATTTGTTCAACGAAGAAAAAATACAGAATTTGTTTCGTTGGGTGGAAGTGGAAGTGTATGTATGTCTTCTATCCTTTTTGGGTAGAACTTTTGTCCCTGTCTAATCTAACGGGAGAAATCGCCATTACTAAAGGCATACTATAATAATATCGTCGGCTTACAAGTAAAGAGCACTAAGTCCAAAAACATGGTTTGGAGATATTGACAAATTTAACTTTCGCTGTTTTTTAATTTTTGTAATAATTGTTACAAAAATGCACGTTTCGCCAAACAAACACTAAGTCGCTTAATGCAAAAACATTTGAAATAATCTACAAGTAAAACGCACTAAGTGACTTGGTGCCTATTGCCAGATAAAATTTTATTCAAAACAAACTGGTGCGTTTTGTATAGTGGGAAACTCTCTTGGTAGTCCACCTAGAAGTTAGTTCGGATTACCTATACATAGATCATCAAAAATTAATTACAGTACCATAAAAATCCCATTTTTGCAAAAAAGTGACTTAGTGCCTTTTACTTGTAAGCCGACGATATATTAAAGTACTAGTTTCATAACATACGTTTTTAGCACACGAGTACAAGTTAGAAACGCTTGCGGCGAGTTTTCTAAAGTACTAGTGCGCTAAAAACGTATGTTATGAAACTAGTACCCTATACAATTTTTTCTATTTTGCTCTTACATTTCAAAAAACTTACATTTAAATTGATGACTGATTTAGGGATTTTTGTTTCGGGTTGGCATTACAGTTTTCGTCATGTTTAAAATTCTAAGAACATATATTATTTTGATATATTTTATAGTCATGTCTTCTCTTTTTCACTGCAAGTAACCAAGCCACAATACAAACACGGTAAAAAATAACCTAAACACAAAATTTGGAAAAAATTAAACTTTAAAGCGACGTCAATATTTGCAAACGTCAAGCGACAGGCTTTTGTCTGTTGCCAACCCAAAAGAAAAAAAGTAGAGACCTCTTATGGGCCTATAAGAACACGCAAAATGCGTGTGATTATGAGCTTATAAGAGTCGCAAAATAGAAAAAGAATTATAACGTACAGCTATAAGTATAAGTAGCATAAAAAAATACACCACCCCTATGTTTACCAAAAACCAAACAAACTGATTTTATTTTTACGGAAATCATATTTTGGATATAAAACTTCGAGAAACTAAAAAAAAAGCAATTGTGACATGACATAGGTGAAAGCTGTCAGTGCACTGCAGTGCTGGTGTGACACTGTGTGACAAGGGGACGGGGGAGTCAAAAAGTGCTAAAATAAATGACAGTTCCCAAAGAGTTTAGAATATGTAGGTATATTAAAAATTTGTGGCTTGATTCTCAAAGGGCGGATGTCACTTTGTCAATAGCAGCGTTTTCAAAATATTACCTCGGAGTTGACTTGTAAACATTGCTATTGACAAAGTGACATCTGCCCTTTGAGAACCTACCCAGGTAGCAAAATAACATGACATTCACGTGAAAACCACGTTAATATGTGACATGTGATGTTAAGATTGTAGTCCTATTTATCAAGAATGTAGTATGGTGGGGATGTCCTAAGTCCGCCCCTAATAACATCACACATTGACATCCCGAAAATAACGTGTTTGTGACATAATAAATCCACATTCCTGTTATATCTAATATCTTATGGATGCCGTTACTGGTACTTTAATATTTAAATAATATTTTAGGACATTAGCTTTTTCTAAATTAAAACCATTAAAAACGCTATAACCCTATAAAAAAATCGGATTTAAAATCAATCAGTAATTGAAACAATCACAGATTGAAACAGATAGATTCTAAATACGAAATTGCAGATTAAGCGGAGAATATACTCCTTTAATCCGTGTCCGTGGTCTTGAGAAGCCCGGCAGAGCCCCCTATCCACAGAACACTATCCATTGGAAATCGTATAATGTGTATACAATTTCCTTATAATAATTTACTCTATCAACATCATATTATATCGATTTTTTTGCTTCGAACGTCGGTGAGAAGCAAAATAACATGACATTCACGTGAAAGCCACGTTAATATGTGACATGCGATATATTCACAGCGCTGAAAAATATTTGTTATAAAATAACATGGTTGTCACGTCTCACGTGTTACGTTGCAAATGTGATGTTAAATACATGTTAGTTTAAAAATACACCCAAAAGTGATGTTAATTTCTTGTAATATAACATCCCTTACTACCTGGGTAGCCACAGAAATTGTTTAACGTTGCGTGTATGTATAACATATTTTTGCCCTTTAATTTTTTATGTAAGTCTTAATATTTCTATCGACTATTAATACATATCATATTGATTTAGAACTGTGCGTTTTTATATTTTGATTAATGACAGCATGTTAAAAGTTTACATAGGACATATTAATCATTGTCATAAAATCAATGAAAACTCTTTGGCTTTTTTAAAAGCCACAATAAAAATTTAAAAAATAGCAATAAAGAATAATTGTTTAAACAGGCCTGCAATTTTGACTTTTTTTGTTGATTTTTAGTTATATAGGGTTATTTTTTTAACACCTTCGCTGCTGACAACCGACCTGGTGGGTCATAGGGGTCATAGTCTAGGCCGAGAGACCGCCTGGCGGGCCCATTGTATACTTGAATATAAGTAAAGTTACATCGTTTTAAAGGTTAAACATTTTTCTACAAAATAAAATTAAATTCACTTTCCAATCTCTACTAATAAAGCGGGAAATTAATTTTTCTACGACTGCTTTAGAATGTGAGCAAATACACACACTTTTCAAACACAGAATGAATCCATTCTAGCTCTAGATACGGTATGAATATTCCGTATCAAGTGTTAGAATGAGCACATGTAGTTCCATCTCTTGTTTATAAAACTAAACTGTAGCAAAATTAGCAAAAATATATATATTTTACCATGAAATATTGAATAATTTAATGCAATTTAAAGTTTTTCGTTTAAATTAAATAAAGTTTATTAGTTTTTCTTAATGTTTGACCAGTTTTTTATCAGTTTAGTTCAAAAAATTAAAACTGATCCTTCTATTGTTAAATATTTAAACCTGATATATGTCACAACAATTTGACATAACCTTCAATTTTTGCATTATAATTTGTAAACATGTGCTAAAATTAAATAAAATTCTTATCCAACTACTGATTTGATAAAATTATTAAATAACATATGTGTTTTGTTGCATTTACAATGTCGAGTCACAAAAAACATGGTTTTTAACCTTGTCCGCAGTTTAAAGCCATACAGTGTTTGATATTTGCAGTCGAAGAAAAAGTACAGTCTACTACACGTATGGAATAGTCATTCCGCGCTCGCGGGACCGTCATACTCGCCTACCGGCTCGTATGACAAACTTTCCGCTCGCGCGGAATATTGTCTATTCCATACTAATAGAATATACCATTTGAACGCGACCGCTACACTCTATACCATTTTCGTCGGCAGCGAATGTGTTAAACGGTACACCCCCGTAACTTTTAAACGGGATGAGATATAAACTTCTTTCGAATGTATATATCAAACAATAAAAACTATCATTCTTAAAAATTCTAAAAATTGTTTCGTTGATTACCACGTATAATTTATGAGCCAGTATATATACAGTGCGTGCATTAAGTCTGGAATCACCCGATTAACTTTTTAGTTACAAGTAAAACACAAAAACCCTCGGATAGGTCGATTTTTATTTTTTATTTTGCAAATTATGGTGTAATAAAAGTTATTAAAATTTGCACCCCCTTGCACCCTCACCCCCCAACTTTTTTTTTTCAAATAGCAACCTACCCCTTGTGACACTTCGTTGGAAAGGTAATTTAATAAGCTTTCCAACGGTGTATAATAAAGCCTAATTTGGTAAAAGGCTAATGATAAAATGCACAATTTAGTTTATTATAAAGACATGTAAAGTATAACTTTAATTCACTATAAATGTTCAAATTGATGTCCTTCAGCTCTTTGACAGTGGACAGTAAAAAAACGGGATTAAAATCGATTAAATAGAAAACATAAAATTGGTCAATAAAAAGAAAAAAAATTGCATTTTTCAACAGGGTATAAAATATTACAATAAGTTTAAAACAACCTTATTTAGATTCTCAGGAAGGTGCCAAGTAGGAAATAGGGCAACAATTACCATATTATGCGTAATATTTCACACAAACAATGTTTAAATAAAACATGCGTTTTTTCATAGACCCTTTAACAAATTAGGCTTTATCATACACTGTTGGAAAGCTTATTAAATTACCTTTCCAATGATGTATCACAAGGGGTAGGTTGCTATTTAAAAAAAAATTTGGGGGGTGAGGGTGCAAGGGGGTGCCAATTTTGATAACTTTTTTTAGACCAAAATTTGCAGAATTAAAAATATAAATCGACCTGTCTGAGGATTTTTGTATTTTACTTGTAACTAAAAAGTTATTCGGGTGATTCCAGACTTAAGGCACGCACTGTATATTAGTATTTTTTAGTTTTGCATTCGTTTTTGTTCTTTAGGTGCACAATGTTTCCAGATTGGTTTGAAAAAAAATGAATAAAAATTTTTTAGATAAAAAAAAAAAAATAATATTTTTTATGAATCAAAATACGTATCATATTTTTTTTTCGTTAAAAAATGAAATTACGTGAAATATAGGGTTAACTTGTACCATAACATTACAATAATTGTAAACGTGTAAAAAATTATTTTTTACACACGTGTATAATTTGTTTTGCGCGCCTTCGCCAAAATTACAAATACTAAACAATAAGTATATTCAACTTCAAAATACAGTAATTGTAAACAAACGCACGTGACAACAACGGATTTAGTGACAGGATAGGACTCAAAACAAAATATTTTTGTATATAACGGTCCATTGCAATGCATTGAACGCTTTATCGCAAGTACTGACCTGTTTAATTTTCTACATCCCTACTCTCGCAACATTCGAGTGTTTGAACCAATGAAACCACGCACCAGCTGCCGCGTGCGCTATTCTTTTATTTACTTCCAATGCATGTTGAAGTTGAATATACTATAGTCTTTATACTATAAATACCATAAATACTATACCTAAATTATAGCACACAATGTAGTGGTCTACCGCGTCTGTACATGACAAGTCTACTAAAACTAGCGCGAGTTCGATTCTCACTGGCGCCGATTTGCCTTTTTCAGTTAATTAATAATTGAAATATGGCGAAGGCGTAAGTGAAACGGACTCTCCCTATAAAAACTGGTTCGAAAGTCAGTATAAGCCGGTGGTTCCCTCTACTACTAGCCCACACAAGTCCTGGACTTAGGGTATGCTTAATTAAGTAGAATAGTACGAGGTAAAACAAACATGTAATGTAATGCTCCCAGACCCTAAGAAAAAAACACCTACTTATTTCTTATGGGCCTATAAAACAAGAAAAATGCGTATGATTAAATAGAAAAAAGGTTTTAATGATCCAACCTAATAACAAAGAATTTAAAAGCTTCAAATAAAGCTTGATGACGATCGTATTCTCTAAGTTTTGGTAATAAAAGAACTTTAAATGTTGAATGAATTTAATACTTAGTAATATTATGAGACATTGAAAGAAAAGGAAATGACTCGGGAAACTCATTCTTTATTTCTATAAAAAGCATAAGTCTCGTATAATGGATAACTTTACACCAGATACTCTTGTATCCTTCACTGCTTTAAGAAGAGTCATTATATCGAAAAAGAGATTTTTTTGATCACCACAAACCAATATGCTAAAGATGCAAGTAAAACAACTTTAAACTACCAGTTTCTACATTTCAAGAAATTAATTTTATGACGAGCGTTATTTCTGTTATAGCTACCAAAATGCCAAGATGTTTTTACAAGGGTTGCAAAAGTCCAAACGAATTTCGCCTAGGCTTTAAATCTAAGGTATAAAGAAAGAACTTACCTTTGGTAAACAATATTTAAATATCAAAACTCGTAAAAGTACTTTAATAGTCAATAAAAACACAATATTTAGTAAAACACACAAAAAACTGAAATCAAAACAATATCAAACGCAGCTCACACAATGACAGTGGCTAAAGAAAATGGCGTTACTAACAGTGCATAAAACCTAGGAGATTTTTTCTTCTTTATGTTGGTGATATTACTTCTATTCTTTTTGGGTAGACCTTTTGTCCCTGTCTAATCTAAATGGAGAAATCTCCATTATGGCTTCAATATTTTATGCATCGTGTATTTAAACTCAACTGTTGCAACAGTTAGAAAATGATTTATTACGAAATTTAAGTTTTAAAAGTAAAAAGCTTCGATATAATTTCCTTTGTGATTTTAATCGATGGTTTAAATTATTCAGAACTCAATGTTCTTGTCAAAAGTTGATTAATGGATGAATCCAAGTACACATAATGCCGTAACAGATGGTTTAATAAGTGCTATAAAAACCAGCTGAACAGTTGAAAGCACCTGGTCAAAACATCGGCACTAGCAACGAACTAATAAACCTTCTCTTACATTACATTTGTAAAAACTGACAAAAGCGTAGCCAACATATACATTTGTCTGTCTTACTCGCACAGCTTTGTTCTAACAGAGTAAACAATAACAGTTACTGGTAATGGAGCTCTCTACAACTAGAATTATGAAACAAAAGACGTCTACCCTATCTCTATCTCATTTGTGCTACACTTTCCAGCCAACCAAATAAATACTGTTTTTGTTTTTCATACAACAAATACAGTATTTATTTGGTTGGCCGGAAAGTGTACAGTGAGCGGCACGAACGAACATAGCTAATGTGAATCTGTAGAATAAGATAATTCTACTAAAATTTAGATGGCGCCAGTAATTTCTTTAATATAGTTACACTTTTCGCCCGGCCAAGTAAATATTGTATTTGTTCAACAAAGAACAAATACAGAATTTGTTTGGTTGGGTGGAAGTGGGAGTGTATGTATGTCTTCTATCCTTTTTGGGTAGAACTTTTGTCCCTGTCTAATCTAACGGGAGAAATCTCCATTGTTATTGTTCAGGCCTGAATATACCTACTGTTTGTTTACAAACAAACCGAGATGTTGGCGATACTTTATATTAACGGTATGAGTATTCTAGAGAGAAGAGTTGTTAGTTCGTTGGGCACTAGGCACTAACGTTATGAAATGGTAAGTTGTGTGAATAAGCAACCATTAATACAACTGAGTGTTGCATAATTTATTAAAGTTTGAAAGTCTGTATCTCCAAAACGTTATATTTAGCAAAAACTGTATGCAACATTTTTTGTAGGGCTTAAAAAGGGCTTTCATTTGAAATTAAATTTTTTCTATTTCGCGACTCTTATAAGATCATAATCACAAGCATTTTGTGTTTTCTTACAGGCTCATAAGAGGTTAGTAGAGTAATAATATCGCTTGATGTTTTCCGTGCAAATGTCAACGTCGCTTTCGAGTTTAATTTTCTCATAGAGAAGGAAAGAGAACCATTAGTCCAGCCTGCGCAAGATTATTTTGTGACAGAACTGGGCAGCGAAATGACGTAACGCAATATATCTGACCTTGCGCAGTACGCATCTCTATCAGCTGTGAAATGCTGTCGGTCGTAAAACAATTCGTCACCCCAGTATTCATTTGTCTTATATCCAAAAATCCCCCAGTAAAAATCTTAAAATGTCCAAAAATAGAGATATGGCAAAACAATAATGGGGTGACGAACTATTAGTAGTTTGTTTATACTGTCAGTACTGTCAGATCGTCGTTTGTTTCTGTTCATTTTTCGACTTCTACTGTGTTTTAATAGTTTAGTTGCTGCATTTGTTTATAACTTTAAACCTAACCTGTATTGTTGCTTTATGAAGAGCAAAGGGTCAATCCCTGGTGTACTCAAAGTAGGTGTACAAAATCCCGAAACTCAAACACACCTCGAAAGATTCTTATAAAATAATTTTAAAAAACTATTTCGACGTTTCTTCGTAGATAATTATTGTTTTTTGTTGATTTTTTACAATTTTTTATTTGACACATAAAACTTAGGTCAAAAACAACAATAGTAGTGCGCATGTGCAACTTTATCTCAGATGCGCTAGGCACATTTATCACAGTATTCAGCAACGGCTTTGGAGGGCTTTCCTTGTCTATGAATTTTCTACAAAGTTTTATGTTTAGGTTATTTTTTTACCGTGTTAAAATTGTGGCTTGGTTACTTGCGGTGAAAAAAAGAAGAGATGACAATAAAATATATCAAAGTATCATTTGTTCTTAGAATTTTAAACATGGTGTAAAATGTAATGCCAACCCAAAACTAAAATCCCTAAATCAGTCATCACTTTAAATGTAAGTTTTTTTTAAATTTTAGAGCAAAATAGAAAAAATTGTATAAAGCACTCGTTCCATAACACGTTTTTAGCGCACGAGCAGGGCAGTAGCTAACGGGGGATGGGGGGAAGCGTCCCCCTCACCCATCTTGAAAAGTTTTATATTTCATTGATCCAAAATAAAATTTGTTCACGGGTGAAATTATTTCAATAATTTTTTAAATTTTAAAGAAGAATGAAATAAGAACATTTTTACTTTTAAGTGCTAATAAAATTTTAATGGCAATAAAATTTTATTAGAAATGTTTTGAATTTTTATCGCAACGTATACGACTAATTGGCCATGTATAAAATGATAATTGAAAAAGAAAAAGATCAAGGAAACTTGAAAGTTATTTTTGTGAGGAACAGTTCATTTATAGAGAGGTTTTAGAAATTAAATTAAATTTAATGGTATTTTGCATTTTCCCAAATTCCAAATAAAAAAAAAATTTCAACAATTTTTTTTATTTTCTTTTTGCAAAAAAGGAAAAAAAATTAAAAAATTTGTTAATTTTTTTTTAAGTTTTTAATTTTTTTTAATATTTGGAAAAAATGCAATTTACCCATTTAAAAAAAAAAAAGATCGAGGAAACTTGAAATTTATTTTTGTTAGGAACAACAAACAAAAAATTACCCCCAAAAAAGGACCGTGTATATGTGTCATTACAGTCTATGGGGTGTGTACAGTTTTGTTAGATAACAGTGTATGTGTTTGCTATTAAGGATTTGAAGTACTTGAATCC